>JAJIBD010011644.1:0-70501 GCA_021461705.1 Cryptotis parvus | reverse complement strand
ATGCCAGGAAGGGACTTTGGGGCTCTCTGATTTTGCAACCTTCACAATCTCAGAAAAAGCAGAGGTCAGCCCGTCCACGCTTCACAAGATCAGCAAGATAAATGCAGTAAGGTGGTGTGGGGAGAGGGAACACAAAAGTACATGCAGAGAACTGCGCATCCAGGTAAAAATTCAAGAGCTAGCAGAGGGGGTACAGTGGGGACAACGGCTCAGCCCAGGTTTGTCCCAAAGTGCCAGGGGGATGCCTAGGGGCTGCCCCAGTTCCATCCTGCCCAGGACACTCGTTTAAACACCCACCACAGGGCTAAAGTGGTAGCATAGCAGGCAGAATGCTTGCCTTCCACTCGCCCAAACAGGCTTGATCCCCAGTACCCCATATGGCCCCCCATGCCCCCACCAGAAGTGACCCGCTGAACAGTCAGGAGTAAGCCCTGGTACCACAGGTGTAACACCCCCAATTTATTAAATTAATTCCCACCACACAGGTAAGGGGATGGCTCAAAGGGCTGGAGCACGGGCAGTGCCTCAGGAGACCCTGTTTGATCCCTGGCAATGCGCCATCCCCCAAGCACCAAGCCAGGGTAGCCCCCAGGGTGGGGTTCCAAAACCCCACAAGAAAACCACCCAAATGTCTTCAGAAAAAGCAAACAGCAGAGGAAGGTCCCGGCCACAGGGCGGAAGTCCTCCAGCTCACAGAACTCCCGTGGCCCGAGTGCTGCTGGGGTCACCTCCAGCAGCCTCGCCCCATTCTCACCCCCCCCCCAGGAAGCCACAGACAGTGGGCACACCTGTGGTACATGGCATTAGTGGCCTCGTATGTGGGGTTGATGGGGTCCTCGTAGCCAATCTCTGCAGCGGGGCGCGTTCCTGGGCCATGTAAGCACCCCTCGCACCAGCTTGGCCCCAAAGCACCAGCCCTCACGCGCGCGCCAGCTCCAAGTCCAGGGTGATGTTGTCGTAGGCCTCCTGTGGGGTCAGAACTGAGGTCTAGCGTCCACCAGAAGACCCGGTCTCCCCAGGTGTAGTCAGTTTGGGGCACAGGGGCCCACAGCAGTGACTGAGGGTGGTGCCCCATGCCCACCTGTGGGCTGAGTGGATCTGGGGAAAGTCCTCTGGTCTGTACCCAAGGAATGGTGTCAGTGGGGACAGTCCTGTATGTAGGGTGGAGGCGGGGCGTGGGGGATGGAACACGTGTTGTGGCTCTCCCCTGTGCCCATGGCGGGGTTAGACACTCCTGGGCTCCCTGAGGTCTTTTGCCATATTCTGGATAAGCCAAGTCTCCATGAGCTTGGGCGGGGGACACTCAAGCAGGGACGAGATTCGGTCAAGCATGAGGATGGGGGATAGAGGGCACCCTGGGCTGCCCCCCCCTCCCCACACCACCTAGACGGAACACTTATACCTACTGGATGGAGGCACCCCAGGGCTGCTCCCCGCCCAGCGCCCACCTTGAGGTAGCACTGGTACGTGTTGAAGATGAGCGGTTTGGCCCTGTTGAACTTGCGCTGCATCTCCAGCGTCAGGCGGCTGATGGCCGGCTGGAAGTATGTCTGCTCCGCGTCCACCATCAACCTGCACGCCCACCTCGGTGGCTTTCTGGGAGGGGGCAGGGTGAGGGAGTGGCTTTGTCAGGGGCTCCTGGGCCTGTCAGGCACCCCCTCCCCCACCCACCACCCTCCAAACGCTGGGTGCTGCCCAGGGTCCAAGACCTTGGCCAGTACGTCCATCCTCTGTAGCATCCGCGTCATCTGCCGCTCCTCCTCCCTGGGTGAAGCGCGACAGCAGAGGCTCCAGCTGGCCCGTCTGAGAAGACAGGAGCAGTCAGGGTCCAGTGGGGGGGTTGGGGTGGGGTCAGGGCCGGTGGGGGTGGGGGGGACCCTGGAGGGCAGGGGGCTGCTGGGCGGCTGCCAGAGCCTGTCTTCACAACAAGCAGGCCCTCTTTCTTTATTTTATTTAATTTTTTTTTTTGCTTTTTGGGGTCACACCGGCTATGCTCAGGGGTTTCTCCTGGCTCTGCACTCAGGAATTACTCCTGGCGGTGCTCGGGGGACCATATGGGATGCCGGGGATTGAACCCGGGCCGACATGGGCCGCCACATGCAAGGCAAACGCCCTACCCGCTGGGCTATGTCTCCGGGGGCAGGGCCCTCTTTCACCCTGTTTGCATGCCTGCCTTCCGTGAGGCCACCAGAGAGGGGCCCCCCAGAAGCCAGCGACCCCTGCTGACAGGTATGGTCTACACCCCGATGTCACGACCTCTCCAGCCCCCTTGAATCAGCCCCCTTCTGCTCCCTCAGAATGCTAAGGGGCCTCTGACCCATCCAGTCACCCAGAATACTCAGCGCCCCAAGCAGGGAAAGGGCTGAGGAAGACATGTGCTCTTCTGTTATTTTTTTTTGGAAGGGACCGCACCCCTAATGCTGGGGCTGCGCTAGAAGGGTGCTTGGGGGACCATGTGCCCTGGCCCTTGCACCATCTTCTGGCCCAGGCAGTTGTGACTGTAGGACAGTCACCCTCCTCCTGCAGAGGGTTTCAGAGGTCAGGCAGGTGCATGGTGAGTGGGCAGCAAGACCCCAACACTCACCCTGCAGCCTGGGCAGCGTGGGAACCCCCTACTGGCCCTTTACACACTGCCCCTAACCAAACACACCCTCTGTCCCCCTCACCCCCTCCTGTGCTGGGTCCCCAGTGCCCAGTGGATGGGTGGAGCTTGTGGAATGCAGCATTTGTAGGAGACCAAGCACTTCTCCAAATCCCAGCCCAGGCTGTAGCTTCAGGCAGGGGTCCATCCCAAATGGAGCACGGGGAGCCCTGGCTAATGCCAGATGGGACCTTTCTGATATGGGGGGACTGCACAGGGACCCCAAGCAAAATCCACCTTCACGCCAAAGGTATGGGATGATCTAGCCTGCAAGGACAGAGAAGTAGGGAAGACAGCCGGCATCCTCCTGCACCCTCTATCAGACTCCATGGGACAATGGTGGGTTCATCCCTGACCCTAAGGGTCTCACAGGGGCCTGAGGACAGGGACCTCGGCCTCCTGCTCCAGCCCTGTCCAGACTCCTGTGAGATCAGGATCACCTGATCCTTACCTGCATGTTGGGGACCACCAGGTGTTTGGAGAGTTCAGTCCTGCTGTCTATGAGGCTGCTCCAGTCCAGCAGGTCCAAGGTGCTATGAGAGAAGGTCATCAGCTCCAGAGGCCTTGAGCCAGCCCAGATCCTACAGGAGCACCTACAAGCCCACCCCCACAAACCTGCCCGCCTGCAAGTCCCTGTTTGAGAAGAGAGTAAGGGGGGAGGAGTAGCCAGCAGATCACCAAATCTAACAGCAGCAGCAGATCATCGCTTGCTGTCACGAGCTGGCTCCCAGGGCGGCTGCATGCCCCAGCACGATCCCTGGAGCAGCCGCAGTTTCCGGGACCCCACTGCCAGGCCTGTGTCCACAGCACAGGCTAAGGCATGTGAGCCCCAGGGAGCAGTACTGAAGGACACGCGGCACCACGGCCAAGAGTGGGACCATGGGTGGTAAAAGCGAAGGGGGCAAAAAATAACAGGCAAAGAGAATCTTGGTCCTCCTTCAAAGCGGGAACCAGAGCACAAGCACGGCCGTGTCAGGGAGAAGGTGGCTAAAAACACCTTGGCCAGGTGAGGGCTGAGGCCCACCTGCACCATCACCCACCTCTGTGGCACTGGCCCCACATGGAGATCCTGGAAGCAACCCTGTGGGCTCAGGGCACTTCCTCCCACAGCAGAATCAGGCTGAGGTTCCAGCTTACAGCCTTCACTAACGGCTGCTCCATGCATCTCAGGGTCACTCTGAGGCCCCCACGCTCCAGGAGTGGGGCTGGGTGAGGTTCAGGAAGCTGCAACCGTGACTGAGTGGGAACTGCTCTTACCCAGACACACCAGCGTCTCCACCGTGAACCAGTTCTCAATCTCCTCCCTGGAGGCAATGCCCATCTTCACCACGCTTTCCTAGATGGCATATTGAGAAAATGGTAACCCCACTATCAGCCACGTCCCCCACATCTGCTGCCTGCCCCCTCACCCACCCCACCCCACCCAGTACCCTGCTGCTTTGACTTAAGGACACCATTAAGGGTTTGGTCATTTTCTGTAGGGTATTTTTTGTTGTTGTTGTTTCTTTTTTGGGTCATGCCCGCGATGCTCAGGGATTACTCCTGGCTCTTTGCTCAGGAATTACTCCTGGCGGTGCTCAGGGGACCATATGGGATGCCGGGAATCGAACCCGGTCGGCTGTGCAAGGCAAACACCCAACCTGCTGTGCTAACGCCTCCGGCCCCCATTTTTTGTCGGTTTTTGTTGTTGTTGTTGTTGTTGTTGTTGTTGTTGTAGGGGGCTATTCCTAGCTCTGAGCTCTGGGAGTGACCCCAGTGATGCTCAGAGGACCTTGCACAGTGCATGTGAACCAAGGTCACTATCTCCCCAACCCCGTCCCTACCCTGATGGCTCTGTTTCTGCTGCAGGAAGGTCTGTCCCCTCCTGTCTGTGCCCCTGCAGAACGCCTGCAGGCCACTCATCAGCCCTCCCACGGGCCCCCTGTTTCTGCTCCTTTGTTCAGATTCTTCCCCTGTCCAGCCCATACCTGGGGCACAGGCAGCCCCAGAGCCCCCAGCCACCAGGAAGGGCCCCACCTGTAGTGCTGCCACCTCCAGTCTTGTGTCCTGGCAGCCATCCCTGCCTTGCCTTGCTCGGCGGCCATTTGGTGGAAGAATCGTCTCCACTTGGTCAGCACATCTGAGAACTGCAGCTGCCGAGACAGGTCCTGGCATGGGTGGGGGGGGGCCCATCCAGCGCCCATCCCCACGTCTTTTTTTTTGGGGGGTCACACCCAGTGACGCTCGGGGGTTACTCCTGGCTCTGCACTCAGGAATTACTCCTGGTGGTGCTCGGGGAACCATATGGGATGCCGGGATCGAACCCGGGCCGGCATAGGATGGCCGTGTGCAAGGCAAGCGCCCTACCCGCTGGGCTATCGCTCCCGGCCCCATCCCCACATCTTGAGCCCTGCACGCCCCACACCCCTTCTTGAGCCCCCACCGCCCCTCCACCTGTGTGTCTGAGTCCCAGCCTAGAGGGGGCAGCCCATGAGATTTTTCCCTTCATGCTCATGGCAGCCCTGACTTCCTGCCCTCTCTCTCTCTCTCTCTGTAGCTGGAAGGTTCTGGTACTTACCAGAAACTGGGGCCTCCCAGTGCGGTGAGCTTAATGGCCGAAAAGCCGTCGTCACTGGCTCTGCCTGTCAGAAGCCACAGGAACAGCCATAAGAGGCCCCACACTGGCAGTGAAGCCTGTGTCCATGCAGGCCTCAGCTCCCTGCCCATGGCCCAGCTGTTCCCATGTACCACATGCCCCTCACCACAGACAGGGTTTGCCATTTGGGGCCAGCAAGGAGCAGGTGAGGAGAGGCACCTGCCTGCCCCTCCCTGCCTCTCAGGCCCTCTGGGAACAGAACCTCAGGTGGAGAGCAGGCCTGGACAGAAGGCTCTGGACCCCACAGAGGCCCTTCCCCACTGGCTTCTGAAAGACCTGTCCACTGCTGTCCCAGACGGGCCAAGTGACTGTCCAGCCACCTGGGACCCCCAGTTTCACCCACTCCCATACCTTCAAGTGTTCAGGGGGCTGGGGCCTGCTCCCCAGAAACACCCCTCGGCTGCACTGTGACCCAGGGGTGGTCACCACAGAGGGCAGGGCAAGGCAGGGCAAGATAAGTAGCAGCCCTGCCTGGGGCACCACTCGGACCCCTGCTGGCCTTCCCATAGTGGCCAGCAGTTCCAACTCACCCGGCTCCTGGCGGGCGCGCTGGTGAGAAGCTGGATGCGGGCGTGGCTCCAGCCCCATATTCACCCCTGACTCTGGCCAGCATCTCCACAGGTGGACCCGCGGGGCTCACCTGGGGCCTCAATGCAGCGCAGGAAGGTCTCCATGTGGCTGTCACACTTGGCTGCCGTTGGCATAGAAGTAGGTGCGGGCACTGATGACGCCCGTCACGGCGGTCCCCAAAAGCGCGATGGGCCTGGTATTGCTTCTCCCGCTTACTGGTGCCTGCGGAGGCAGCTACCCGCTGAGCGCTATGAGGCCGCTGAAACCATGGTGGGGGGTGGGGAGCGCGGTAGTTGCCTTGGGTATAGTGGGGGGCTGTTTGCTCACTTAAAAGCGGATTTGACTTTGTTTCTGATTGTGAGGGTGGTTGCCCGGTCAGTTCAGGGGTCTCTGGGATGACCTAGGCTCCCTGTAGTGGACACTGCCCCCTCTCTCCCCATCATCCCCAGCCGGCTCCCCTAACTCTAGTCAGCCTCCTCCCTCCCATCCCCAGGGAAACCCAAATCAGGCGTTGAACTCCGGTCAAGAACTTAAGAGTCCAGAACAGTCTGGGTCCGAGGGACCAGCCCACCTAGGCAGCCAGGGGCTGTGTGGGAACACCCCCACAGGGGGACTCTCCCGAGCACTGCGGTAACTCACCACTGCCCTCCTTCTCCACCACAGAGGTAGAGGACCTGTGGGCAGGAAGACAAGGACAAGGATCAGGGCCCTGCCAAAACTGGACCCCAGAGAAATATAGAGCAGGAATCAAAATAAAAGGGACAGTTGTTCTAATTTGGGGTGGGGGCTTCCTAGCAGTGTTCAGCAATTACTCCTGACTCTGTGCTCAAGGATCACTCCTGGCATGCTCTGGGGACCGGATGTGGTATTGAGGACCCAACCGGGTTGGCCTCACACAAGGCAAAGGCCCTACCCACTGTGCTATCATTCCCAGGATAGTTGTTCTTATCTTGATCTTCCCCCAAAAGCCTCAGGTAAAGACAGATACAAGCCCTGTGCAGCAACCTTTTGTATCTGGTGGCAGATAAGCAGGACTGTGCCTCAGGAACATGCCCCCACACTGGCCTGTAGGGAATTAATTGGGGAGACACCTATCTGTAACCCTCCCCTTCCCAAAATGTGCTGACATGAACATTGCTCCCACTTCCCTGCGACCAGGCAGACGAGACGGCTTCCTAACACAGGTCTGTCACCTTTTATGTTTTCTTAAACCATGTCTTTTTTGGGAGTATACGGGGCAGTACTAGCAGCCACTCCTGTATGTAAACATACAGTGCAGGATCAAATCCTGGGTTCCCACATGCAAAAGTGCTTCAGCCCTCTGAGCCATTTCTGGGGCCCACTTGCACAGATATTGGCTTTCAAGGCACAAGCACTAGCACTGGGGTCGGTCACAATGTCGCCTTGGGCTATGATGGCCAAGTCTGGTCTCTTCAAGGGGGCAGAGGCTGTAGGCTAGAGACAAGCCCTAAGCCCCCTGATGGGGAGAGAGCAGACCAAGCACCCTGCCTGCAGCCCACAGAGGAAAGAATCATCTTTTGCCCCTGGGGTACACCTTAGACTGACCAGGACCCAAGACCTCCGGCATGTTGACCTCCAGACCGAGAACATGTCCGGGGGCCACTGGCCCTCTAGAGGAGGGCCCCTTCTGAAGCCCTGGCCCTGTACAACCCTGGGTTTCTATCTGGGGACTTTGAGCCAGAACACCCAGTTCGGGACCTGAAGTCCCTGGGGCAGGTGACCACTGCTCCCAGCACCAGACATGAATGAAACCTGCAGAACAGCATCTGGCTCCATAGCATAGTTGGTCATTCCCGGAATGAGTGAGCGTACTCCCGCCCCAGGGCCAGGTACAGCCAGATAAAAGCTACCCACCAAGAGGAGACACCACTCAGATAACCCCTGTTGGGTCTGGGGCAGGGCCTCATCAGCCAGGATGGCAGGACAGGGCACACTCTGGAATGACACCCCTCTTCCTCACTGTGCGGAGCACCAGCCAGCTAGAAACTTGCCTCTCAGGAAGAGTCCTTTCAGCTGACGGGACAGCATCCAAAAGGCCCCAGCTGGTTACATGAGGCTCCCTGAGGATTTCCACTACTGCCCTCCCCGCAGGCCTGCTATGGCTGAGAAAGCGCTCAAAGGACTGGAGCATACGCTTTGCATGCAGGAGCCCCAGGTTTCATCCCTGGCACTGCATGGACCCTGAGCACCTGCAGGAGCAATCTCTGAGTACCACTGGCTGTGGCACCCACCCCTCCCCAACAAAAAAGACCCAGTCAGGCTCCAAGAGCAAGGCTGCCCCTCTACTTGTTCCCAGCAGACTCGGCTGTAGGAAAGCCATTTCCATCCCCAAATCTCCTGGGCACTTTAGAAATGGGCCCAACATGTGGCCAGAAAGAAAGTGTAGGGGTTAAGGCGCTTGGTCTTGCAGGCAGCTCATCCTTCCCCAAACGTTCCCCAAACACTGCTGGGAGCAACCCCCTGAGCCCTGAGCTCCCCAACACTGCCCAAAAAACTGCCAAAAAAAAAAAGAAGCAAGCCCAGAAGTGGAGTTAGCTGACAACTTGAACTGGGAGGAGTGTGTCAGAGCAGTGTCTGGTAAAACAGGGGTTACTGCATCATGAGGAAAGGGAGAGCCTACACTCAAATGCACATGTACAGGCAAACATAGGCACACAGAAACATCCATGTGCATACAAGCACGTGCACATACAAACACACAGGCACACACAAACATGCACACAAAGGCAAACACCTGGGTTCACAAAATGTATACACATACACAAACACATGGGGGCACATGCAAACAAACCAGCAGAACAGACACGAGAGCCCAGGGGTGATCAGAGAAAGGAGGGCAGCCCCAACTGTCTGATATCCCCAAGGCCCGCTCAGAGCTGCACCCAGAGAGACCCCTGCAGCCGCACTGTCCCCGACTGAATGACAGCCCCCAAGCCCCCGCTAGAGCTGTACCCAGAGAGACCCCTGCAGTCACACTGCCCCCGGCACCTTCATCCCAGCCCATTCTCAGGAAGAAGCCCCAACCTCCTTCCTAAACCTTTCAAAGCTCTCAGCCTGAGGGGCCGGAGTGATAGTCCAGGAGGTAAGGTGTTTGCCTTGCACATGACCAGCTCATATGGTCCCCGAGCACCGCCAGGAGTAATACCTGAGTGCAGAGCCAGGAGTAATCCCTGAGCATTGCCAGGTGTGACCCAAAAAGAAAAAAGAACAAGGTCACTGGCAGTGAAGCTGGGTGGGCATCCCTGACCCCTGCTGCCAGTTCTGCATAGTGGCCATCCTGGGGGACAGGGCAACCTGCAGCTCAAGGACCAGAGCCCAGGCCATGGGGTACAAAGGCTGAGAAGTGCAGGTTCAAGGACAAAAGGAAGTATAGCACAATACCATGCAGGGCACACAGGGCGCGCGCATGTATGTGTGTGTGTGTGTGTGTGTGTGTGTGTGTGTGTGTGTGTGTGTGTGTCGCGCACCCCGTGCATGTGCACGCATGCGCACATGTGGTAGGAAAACAATCCCATCAGGAAGCCCTAGGCCCTCACCAGAGCAAGGGAGGCTGAGCTTTAGTTATTCAACAGTATCCCAGCAAAAGCCCCTTCCCCCACCGGCCTGGCTTACAGCCCTACTGGGAATACAGACAACCCCACCTTCAGCCCTGCGAATCACAAGGCAGGGGCCGGGCTTTCTGGGCCAATCGGCTGCTGCTGGCTCAGACACAAAACCGGGACATTCTGTTCCCAGGCCAGGAGGGCTCATGTGACACCTTCCCTGCCCCCTCTTGGGCCTAAGCAAATACCTACCGTGGCCAGAAAGGCTGGCCTCCCCACGGGCCTGTCCACATAGCACATGGGCAGGGCACCAGTGCAGTGGGACTCAGGACCCCAATACTAACAAGAGTCCTGCCTGCAGGGTGCCAGCCCCCAGCACAGAAACTGGGCTGCTTTCGCCTGGGCCTCTCCTAAGGCCACAACCCTGGAAGCAGCAGAAGCAGTGTGGCCTCCTCCTCTATCTCTGTCCACGAGGGGCTCAGGCAGGTTAAGGGAGACACCACCTGTCCGCATACTCAGGGCCCCGAGAACAGGTCCTGCAGCAGGAGGCTAAATGTGGCAGAGACCCCAGACACTGCATGCCTCTCGCCTGCCTGCAGAGTTCTGTTGCAATGGTGAGACGGCGGACTTGTCCAGCGGGCAGCAGTCACCCCAAGAAAGCAATCCTTTAGCAGAGAGGGAGCCAGAGTACCCCTGACACCAGGGTGGGCCAAAGTTTGCTGCAAACAGCCAGGGGGCCACAATACAAGCTCTGCATCCACTTCTGCAGAAGGAAAGCACCTCGTGGCATTTCATACCATCCTCGTGAGTCACCACAGCTGATTCCTACATTGATCTTTTGCAACCGTCTAGAAAGAGAGTGGGGCAGGATGCATGCCTTGCGAGCAGGGCACCAGGGTTCGACATCCAGCACATAGTCCTCAAGGCACTGTTGGGAGGTAATCCCCGAGAACTGGGAGTAGGCCCCAAGCACTGCTGGGTGTGGCCTAAACTGCCTACCAACACTCACCCTCCCCACACACCATAAAAAAGAAAAGAAAGAACTTTCTCTTGGCTTTCAGAGTGCACCAAGCCGGACGTTAGGCTCATGTGGGCTAAGGCTACCTGACCGCTTCCTCAGCACCCTTCAGGCCTCCCCTGAGTGTCCAGGGCAGACACGACCCCTCCCCTGCACCAGAGCCCAGAACAGCTGCAGCCATGAAGCCCCAGCCGGCTCTCCTCAGCTCCTCCTAAAGCAGCCTCAAGGGGCTCTGGGGTAACCACGAGATCCCCAAGAAGGCATCTTCTTACTCCAGCTCCTGGCGCTCTGCCTCCTCCCGAGCTCAGGTCCTCCTCCACCCCGTAGTCCAAGATGGAGCCCACACCAAAGGCCTGGTTGTGCTGGATCAGGGGCGAATGGATTCCTGGTCTTCACCCGCCACAAACTGCCCATAGAAGGTCATCTTCATCAGCTTGTCAAAGAGTCTTTGCCCCAGAAGTTTCCTGGCCAGGTAGAGAAGCTGAAAGACAAAGGCTGCCTTGGACCTGACTTTGCCTGTACCAGGCATTCACTCTGCCCCTTCACTCTAGCCCAGCATCTTTTTTTTTTTTTTTTTTTTTTTGCTTTTTTGGGTCACACTCAGAAATTACTCCTGGCAGTGCTCAGACCATATGGGATGCCAGGGATGGAAACTGGGTCCACCGTGCAAGGCAAATGCCCTCCCGCATATTATGGCTCCAGCCCCTCCAGCCCAGTATCTTGACCCATGCTTCCGAGGGTCAAAAGTTTCTCAGGACTCTGATTTTATGATGGAAGCCAACCCTAGGCAATGGGCTGCTTCACTCGCAGCAACTGTCAATCACCACAAAGGGGCGGGCTCGAGCTTGCCGGGCCACAGCACCTCTTGTCTTCCTGTGCCAGCAGGAAGATACAGACAGGCCTGACGGGATCTCTGGAGGAAGCAGCAGGATGTGCCTCACTGCCTCTGGCTGCACACCTCAGCGGTTACTCGGCCCAAGAGGAGGATTAAGAAAAACTTGCTAGAAGGCAAGTGCCTGGGTTTTACAACGTCCCTAAAAATTTTTCCAAGTCCTAAAATGGTGCTAGGCCTGGAGCCGGCCCTCTGATGGCTACCAAACATGTGAATAGGGACAGAACACAGAGAGCCCCTGAGTCCAGCCGTGAGACCACCTAGAATTGGCTGGGATGGGCAGGCAGGCACTGGCCCAGCTCTTGGCTGAACGAAACAGACCAAGTGCTCACATCCCAGCGGGAGCCCAGGAAGGCGCAGGGAACTTCAAGAAGTGATTCAGGAGGGGCGAGGGCTGGCTGCAGTGCTGAGGGGTCTCAAATCCAGGGAGGGGGCAGTGACAGGGCTCCCAGAGTGGGGACAGCCAGAGCAACAGAAGCCCCCTGGCTACGAGAGTACATGTATGCCTGCCTGAAAATTTCTTTGTCTACTCTCCCCCAATTCAGCTCTAAGACAGAAAATATCTGACAACTGATAGATAACAGTTCCCCTTCCACCACATTTTTTGTCATATTTTGTTTGCTTGTTTTGGTTTTGGGCCACACCTACTGGGGTAGTGGGTGGGTGGGGTGGTCAGACCTGCTCCTTCAGGGCACCAGCCTGAAGGAGCCAAGCCACACAGTTCAGGGGTTACTCCTGGCTTTCACTCAGGAATCACTCCTGGTGATGCTCAGGGGACCATATGGGATGCTGGGTCTTGAACTCAGGTCTGTCGCATGCAAGGCAAAAGCCCTACTAACTGCCCTGTCACTCTGGTCCCTCCACTACATTTTTTGGGGATAAGGGTTGGTTTATCTCTTAGAATCAGACTTGGGGCCAGAGCAATAGCACAGCGGGTAGGGGCGTTTGCCTTGCATGTGGCTGACCCGGTTCGATCCCCAGCATCCCATATGGTCCCCCCGAGCTCTGCCAGGAGTAATTCCTGAGCGAAGAGCCAGGAGTAACCCCTGATGGCCGCCGGGTGTGACCCAAAAAGCAAAAAAGAAATGAAAAGAATCAGACTTTCAGGAAATGTGTTTATTCCTTTGCTTCTGAAGGAGGGGCACATTCTGATGTGCTCAGGGCTTGTTCCTGGCTCTATGCTCAGGATCATTCCAGGTGGGGGTCAGGGCCCATATGTGGTGCCAGGGACCGAACCTGGTTGGCTGCATGCAAGGCACATACCTTTACTCAACCCAGAAGTTATTTCTAGTCAAAGCAATAGCCTGATAGAGTCAAAACCCTTATCTCTGAACCATTTCAGAGTCTGAACTGATGAGAGTCAGGTGGCCATACTCCAATTTCATAAGGGCACTCGGGAGTGTGACCATACCTGGTATGGTGGCCAGGGATGATGGTTGCCTGGCTGCTCCTTTGGCTTCCTGCATTATTGTATCTTGTGCTTATAGGAACGATTAGAAATGGAAAACTGGGGCCAGAGCAATAGCACAGCAGGTAGAGGTTTTGCCTTGCACACGGATGACCTGGGTCCCATCCCTGGCATCCCATATGGTCTCCCGAGCACTGCCAGGAATAATTCCTGAGCACAGAGTCAGGAATAAGCCCTGAGCATTGCCAGGTGTGACGGAAAAGAAAAAAAAAAAGAAAGAAATGGAAATCCTGAGTCCCAAAAGCAGACGTATTCACTCTACATGCTCCAACCTCGCAACGGAAGTCGGGAGCCTGGGGGCTGGAGCACAGACAGGTCCAGAACCTCTCAAACATCACCCCAGTGTTAAGGGGGGCAGAACTGGGGCCTGCAGATCATCATTCGGCTCTGAAAAGCAGCAGCCTGATGTCCAACACATCAGAAATGAGCTGTGTAGAAAGGGGCTCCCGGCCCTGCAGGCTGCAGACCATCTTGCCCCAGCCATGGTCAGCAAGTCCAGTTGTGTGGGCCAGAGCCTCTGATGCAACACAGTCCCTGTGCCAGTGGGTGTGAGGACAGCTACTGCTGCCACTGGCCCTGGTGCTGTGGGCTGGTGACCTCCACACGCTTGATGCTGACCTCCCTGCTCCCCAAGGGGAGAGCTCCTCGCCCTGTTCACCTGAGAGGGTCATCGCCTGCTCACCTTGACAAAGGGAGGCCTGCCAGAGCGCGGTGGAGCCTGGCAGGCAGCTGCAGCCACGTCCCACACAAAGCGGCCCCTTTAAAGCCTTCTTGGCACCACCAGGTGTGCCCAGGTGACTTGCTATGAGCCCAGGGCAACCCTCCACTCTGTTTCTGCAAAGGGCTTGTGAGATGCACTGGGCACTCATGTGCCCATTTTGCAACGAAAGTCAGAGGGGTGAAGGAGGCCCCTCTTTGTGCCCCCCCCTAGTGCACCCACTGCCCACCCTGTCCACATCCAGCCTCCTCCGCCTATCCCACCTCCACCCCTCGGACTAGCCTTGAGCAAGGGAAGATTTGCACATTCCAAATGCTCCCAAAGGGCCATCTTCAGTCACATACAGCCGCGGCCCCCAGGTCCCATGATGATGCAGCTAGGCTCCTACAGGCTGATGCCCTGGGAGGAGGCCTGACCACCCCACCCACCCACTACCCGGTAGGTGTGGCCCAGAACCAGCCAACTCAACGGGCATCTCCCCGCCGGCCAGAGTTCAGGCAGGGAGCAGGTCTGGACTACAGCCCATTCCTCCAGCCGGGGTCAAGGTCATTACCTCCTGTGGGATAGGAGCAAGGGCTCAGTGAAACAGGCTCAGCGAGGGCACACAGGGCACCTTGCCCATTTGAGGGACACTGGGGGAAGTCACCATGGCTCCTGGCACCCAGCACAGTCCCTCTCCAGCACTGGACAGCAGCCACCCTTGGCTCTCACGGCTCCTCCACTGACTTTAGACGGGGAGTGGAGGGGGCATGTCAGGGCTCACCCAGAGGCAGTAGTACCGGTTCCAGGGGTGCGCTGCTTCTTTTCCCAGGATCGGCTTCTATACACCCTAATCCTCATCTGCCTCACAGCGCCCTGACTCTCCATCTCTGAAGCCAGGTCCCTGTCTTCGTCTTTGGGGTCCATCTGTTGGCCTCCTCGTGCTCCCTTGTCATCTCTCCCCCTCAGCTGTCACCTCCCTCTTGCAAATGCTTGAGCTCCTCTAATAAGTGGCATCACTGTTTGCCCCCACCCCATCCAATTCCCTCACTCCAACCTCCCTGGCTGGTCAGAAACATCTGCTTTACTTGGAACATCACCTCACCAAGGAGAGGGTCCGCAGAGGCTTCACCTTCCGGTTTGGCCCTTTCTCCTGTGGGCCCCACAGGCCTTGCTGTCAGTGTTGTGCTCTGAATGAAGCTTCAAAGCTCCCAGAGAAAGGGGTGGGGAGAAAGGGGGCCAGAGTGATAGCACAGGGGGAGGACATTCGCCTTCAATGCGGCTGACCGGGTTTGATCCCCGGCATCCCATATGGTCCCCAAGCACCTCCAGGAGTGAATCCTGAGTACAGAACCAGGAACAACCCCTGAGCATTGCCGGGTGTGACCCAAAATGTGTATGTGTGTGTGTGAGAGAGAGAGAGAGAGAGAGAGAGAGAGAGAGAGAGAGGCCAGCACCTGTGCACTTTTCCCAGTGGGGTGCCCTCTTCCCCCACATTCCCAGTACCAACTTCATCCCCTACTGGAGCTCTGAGTAAAACTTGGTGTCCCTTGGGGACCCAGCCTCCTCTCCTCGCTCAGGGAGACTCTGTCCCCTCAGCACAGTCTCAGGGAGCAACGAGGACAAGAAGAGCCTTCCAGATTCCGTTCAGTATTGGCATGAAATAATTAACATCTCTCTAAGGTGGCTGAGCGCTGCTAAGACCGTGTTCTGCTTTTCTACGTCCTCGGAGTGCACAGACTCAAAGTTACCATGTTAACGTTTCCAAAGTTGGACGTCTGCCCGGTTTCCCATTTATTCGCCGAGGCTGTCCAGAGTAGCCCTGCCTGGGGAACCCCTGGGTCACAGCTTCTGAGAACTCGGGGATCCAGGCCATGAGCCCATCCTTTAGAGGGCCCCAAACCAGACTTCCCCGAGGGCAACACGGAGAACATTCCATGCTAAGTTTCTAGGAGCTAACCAGAGCATAAAACGGTTTTCGCTTGTAACTGGCTGTCAAGAACATATACGAAAGTTTATGAGGCTCAAAACCAATGAGGCTCGAAAAGTTTCTGAGTGTAGGAAACGCCTCCCTTCCTGACTTTGAGACTACCGGCCTCAGTTTATACCCTGAAACTCCGGGACCCGCCCGCCCCCACCGTGCCCTCCGCACACCTGCTCGTGGTGCGCCAGCAGCGCGGGCGAGGCGCACAGGCGGAGCACCAGCAGGCTGCGCGCCAGCTCCCAGCTGCGACGGCTGCGGTACGCCTCCTGCGTGTTGCCGAAGTCCACGAGGGGCAGCGGTGGTCGCGTGGTTTCCTTCGCTCCGCGCCCCTGCGCGACCCCCGGGGCCCGCGGCGGGTTGCTCGCGGGTCGCCGGCGCCGTGGACAGCGGGGCGCGGCACGGAGTACCGGAGCGCAGCACCGACGAGATGCGCCTGAAAGCCATGGCCGGACGTCGGCAAAGAGACCGGGTGGCTTAAATACTCGCCTCAGGCCCCGCCCCGTCCCTCCCGGCTCCGCCCCCACTTAGCCGCGCCTTTCCGACAAACTAGGTCCGGCCATCCCCAATTCCCGCGTCGGCTTCTAAAGAGGCCTCCAACCCCACCGCCAGGAGTAATTCCTGAGTGCAGAGCCAGGAGTAGCCCCTGAGCATTGCCGGTGTGACCCAAAAAGGCAAAAAAAAAAAAAAAAAAATAAAGAGGCCTCAACCCAGCGCTCAGGACTAGCCTGCCAGTACCGCCTTCCTAGAAGTACCCGCGCCTTCTCCGAGAGAGGCACCGCCCCGAGCCTCTGGACACGCCCCTCACCGCCAGGCCCCGCCCCTCTATAGTATCAGCGCCTCCAGCCAAGACCCCGCCCCGCTATCTAGCCACGCCCCTCAACTGGAAGCCCCGCCTACCCCAGTAGCGTACCTCTGTCTATGGGAAGCTCTTCCTCTCCCTAAAAGACACGCCCCCAGAGAGGGAGGCCACGCCCCAGTCTTGAGTCACACCCCTTCTTAGAAGTTCCGTTCCCGCCACTTCTCTTGTGTCTGAGCCACACACTTCCCCAGAGGCTCCTCCCGCTCATCCAAATGTTCGGAATGCTGAGAATCCCTTGGCTGACTCACCCCACGAGCCCGAGAATGCGGTCTCGCACCGTACTCATCACCGATGGCCATAGCTCCAAGCGAAATACTGTCCTCTTGGCTGCCCACCCTCAGCAAGAGACCATAATTGAGGGCAGGCCCCCACCAGCACCCCCATCAACCCACAATATGCATGTCTGGACCCCTCCGAGGTCGTGAGCCCCGGATTCACAGCTGAGGCCTCCTATGAATGTGGGACTGAGGTCCTTTGGAATTTGCCCAACTCTTCCTTACAGGTTTCCCCAGTTCACTGCCCACCCTTGGACAGCTGACCAGGCTTCCCTGGATGCCCCTGGATGCCTTTTACTCCAAGACTTAGGGTAGTTATGCTACCCTAAGTCTTGGAGTAAAGTTCACTCTAGCCGGTGGCTCAAAAGGCTCAGGATGGGGGCAGGAGCGATAGCCCAGCGGGTAGGGCGTTTGCCTTGCAAGCAGCCGGCCTGTGCCTGCCCAGATTCGATACACGGCATCCCATATGGTCCCCTGAACATCACCAGGAATAATTCCTGAGTGCAGAGCCAGGAGTAACCCCTGAGTATCACCGGGTGTGACCCAAAAAGCAAAAAAAAAAAAAAAGGCTCAAGGTGACAGCAGCAAAAATGATGGCATAGAAAACTCAGGGAAACTCTCCTTACACCAAACAGCAACTGAACTAAGAGGAATTATCCTAAGCAATTGCTTTGGAACTCTAGAACTAGTAAAACTTCTCTGCAGAACAGCATGATGAAGAGGCTAGTACATTTAGATTTCAATCAATTTCCACCCTTAGCAGAGCTACTACCTTGACCAGTCCAGGCACACAGCTATGGGGCCAGGGACAGGTTCCTCCAGCTCACAGCAACACTATACACAATAGCAAAAGTGAAGAAGTGACCTGCATATTCACCGGTGAGTGGACGGAGAAACAAGCTGCGGTGTATTCCAACAGTGGATGTCTGTAAGAAGTGTTAAAAGGTAGGAGTAGAGTGGAATACAAGTGGAATATAAGGAATGAAGTGCTGATGCATGCTACTTGCAAATGGACCTAGGAAAAATAATATACTAAATTAAAGATGCCAGACTCAGAAGGCCATGAGTTGCATAATTCTGCTTATTTGCTTTTTTTTTGGGGGGATCATACCCAGCAATGCTCAGAGGTTTCTCCTGGCTCTGCACTCAGGAATTACTCCTGGCGGTGCTCGGGGACCACATGGGATGCCGGGATTGAACCCGGCCAGTACTGGCCGGCCGTGTGCAAAGGCTAACGTC
The DNA here is from genome assembly GCA_021461705.1 of Cryptotis parvus. Taxonomy (NCBI): domain Eukaryota; kingdom Metazoa; phylum Chordata; class Mammalia; order Eulipotyphla; family Soricidae; genus Cryptotis; species Cryptotis parvus. Next base: position 52,660 of record JAJIBD010011644.1, on the reverse strand, counting down.
CTACCCGCTGGGCTATCACTCCGTCCCAATTCTGCTTATTTGAATGTTCAGAATAGACACATTCATAAAGATATAAAGTAGGGGGGCAGAGCAATAGCCCAGCAGGTAGGGAGTTTGCCTTGCCGGCTGGCCTGTGCCGGCCCGGATTCGATCCCCAGCATCCCATATGGTCCCCGAGCACCCCAGGAGTAATTCCTGAGTGCAGAGCCAGGAGTAACTCCTGAGCATAGCTGAGTGGGACCCCAAAAAGAAAAAAGCAAACAAACAAAAAAAAGATATAAAGTAGGTTTGTGAACGGGGGGGGGAGAGATCGTGCAGCCAGTAGGGTGCATGCAGTCAAGCTGAACTCCATCCCCAACACTGCATGTGGCCCCCTAGGCCCTACTAGAAGTGATTCCTCGGCACAGAGCTCAAGTAAGCCCTGAGCATAGCTGGGTTGTCCCCTACACACACACACACACACACACACAAGGCCAAGACACTACACACGCACATGCACACGCACACACACGCACACACACCAAATAAATTAAATTTGTGGTTTTCTGGAGAGGGGAAGATGGGAAGAACAGGGGCCAGAGCGATAGCCCAGCGGGTAGGGCGTTTGCCTTGCACGCGGCGCCCATGCCGGCCCGGGTTCAATCCCCGCATCCCATATGGTCCCCCGAGCACCACCAGGAGTAATTCCTGAGTGCAGAGCCAGGAGAAACCCCTGAGCATCGCGGGTGTGACCCAAAAAAGCTAAAAAAAAAAAAATGGTGTCAGGGCGCTCCGCCGGGTCCCCGACAGTGCCGGGAAGCGAAGTTCCCTTCTACCTCCGGCCGGCGAAGAAAGGATGAAAACTCAGGAATCCGATGCAGTTTTAAAAGGCTTTACTTGCGATAGCCCAGCAGGTAGGGCGTTTGCCTTGCACGCAGCCGGCCTGTGCCGGCCTGGGTTCGATCCCCCGGCATCCCATATATGGTCCCCCCGAGCACCGCCAGGAGTAATTCCTGAGCGAAGAGCCAGGAGTAACCCCTGAGCATCGCCGGGTGTGACCCAAAAAGCAAAATAAAATAAATAAATAAAAATAAATAAAAGGCTTTACTTATCACAGGTTCAGGCATACAAATCAGCAAAAGGAAAAGCCCGGTGCTTAGGATTCCAGGCTAGAACCCCAGCCACGTGTAGGCCAAGATGGCGACCACCACGTGTAAAGGAGAAAAAAGGCTTCCAAGGGGAATGAGCGCACACAAGGAGAGATCCCACAAAGAAGGCCCGAGAGCGGGAACCGGCTAGTTTATATCCCTGTAACTCAGACCTTCCTCCCACTGTTATGGAAAGCAGGGAGGGTCCAATGCCCTTAGGTAATCCCTCCCTGCACCTCACCTAGGGCCTTTACTATGCTAATGTTTTGAGCTGAAATCTGCCTGGGAATGCCTTTGTAGTGTAGAGAAGGGGGTTTCTGAGATGGCATGTCTCTGTACCAAGGACTAATACTAATGCCAGTTAAATATTTCTCCAAGCCTTCACAAGTCTCTTCTACTTCATTGTAGTTTTATATTTTAGTTGCCTTTGAGTATATCAGGGAGCCATGCTTGTTTGCTTGGAAGCAAACAGCATTTCTCTCTGGTCTAATTACTTAGGGGTCCAGCGTGGCCAGGCTAATATGCTGGTAAGATCTAGCTAGTCCCACGATGATTGTGGTAGCATGGGAGAATATTTATACCAGCTAGTACAGCATACATGGTCGGATAAACTGCCACATTTAGACTACCCCCTTATCTACGGAGTGATTTGCGGGAGGCACTCCAGAACAGATGCAGCGGCCCTTAGGAGACCTGCAACAAGATGGGAAGAACAGGTAGTGACTGTTAATGGGTGTGGATTTGGGATATGGAAATATTCTACTCGGGGCTGGAGAGATACCACAGCGGGTAAGGCATTTGCCTTGCACGGGCCCGACCCGGGTTCAATCCCTGGCATCCCATATGGTCCCTTGAGCACCGCTAGGAGTAATTCCTGAGTGCAGAGCCAGGAGTAACCCCTAAGCATTGCCGGGTGTGACCTCAAATAAAAAATCCACAATTAGATAGGGACCTTGTGAAATGATGCTTGTTTGACCTTGTGAAAGCTTAGTATTGTTTGGGGGGTTTTGTTTCTTTGTTTTAATTTTGGGGCTGCATCCAATAGTGCTCAGGGCTTACTACTGGCTTTGTACATATGGGCCACTCCTGGTGGGATTGGAGTATCATACAGGGTGTTGGAAATCAAACCCAGGTCAGCGCATCCAAGGCAACCACCCTGCCCGTTGTACTCTCTCCAGTCCTGATCTTGTGAAAGTTTTAGGAAATGTTCAGTCTTAAACTTGAATGGGGTAAATGTGTGATAGGTGAACTGTCTCCAATAAAGTTGTTAGGGTACAAACCAAGAAAGATTCAGTAATGGCACTCACGCAGCTCGAGCTGAGCATGAAACCATGGAATGGCTTGTCCTACCTATTCTGTGAATACCATTTCTGCTTGCTGCCAGACCCATCCCTGTAGTAGTGTATGATACACTGAAGGAGTTGGAAGCCCCTCAGGAGATCAGCTGAGGGAGAAGGTAAACCCTCAGAACAGGGGCATGGGGTCGTGGACTTCTCGTTGGAAATGACCACACCTCAGGAACTAGGACTGTGGTCACTCTCTCAACCTCACCAAAGTTGGGCCACTCAGCAGTTCAGGTGCTGGCAGGGTTGCTACAGTGCAAGTCAGAGTTAGAAGGTGTCCACTTCGGACACCCAAGGGTGTAGACAGTCCTTTCACCTTCATAATTGTTTGACACACTCCTCTCAGACTGTCCTCTCTCAGCGTCCCCTTGAGTTCCTCCCACACTGGTTTCGGGTTTTTGTTTGTTTGTTTGTATAGTTTTTTTTTTTTTTTTTTTTTGCTTTTTGGGTCACACCCGGCAATATCCAGGGGTTACTCCTGGCTCTGCACTCAGGAATTACACCTAGCGGTGCTCGGGACCATATGGGACGCCGGGATCAAATCCGCTCAGCTGCATGCGAGTAAATGCCCTACCTGCTGTGCCCTACCTGCTGTGCTGTCGCTCCAGTCCCTCCTCCCACACTGTCCTCCGCATCCTTCCTGAGTCCCGTCTGCTACATAGACCCCGTGAAATATCTGTTTTTACTGCAGCCATGAGCATGACATTGGAACTCTGTCAAAGTTATTATTCTGTTGTGTGCCTCTTACCCGTATTTCCTGATACATTAGCCTGAATCACGGCTCCCTGCGTCGGAATTCATCCTGATTTATTGCGTTTTTGCCGTTTGCTCTGTGCCCACTTTTACTGATAGATTTGCTCTGTCTGCACACAGTGGAATTCATTCACATTTGTTTAATTTGGGACTTGTCTTCCCTTATCGGCCTGCAACAAACTCCCGCCCGGCCTGCCCTGTCTGCACGCGGACTCCCCCACCGCACGTTATTCTCTTATCCACTCCTTGGGGCGCACACAGCTTCTGCTTGAGAGCTATTTAGCGATGCAGTTTTATTCCTTTTATTATTTTTTTAGAGCTAGTCAGAGATGACTGCATTTCCTGTGCTCAGATTATCTGCTAGATCCCAGAACTCACTGCTGTGTGTTTGTAAAAAGCAATCCCTCTACAGAAGCCCCTGAACTGTCTCTTAGTTCCACTGTTTGCTGCTTTTAACCTTTAGGTGAGGAGCTGAGACTTCCCAGCTGAGACTTCCCAGCTTTGTTTATTTTTACTTTTCCGACGTATCCAGCAGTGCTCAGAGCGCCTGCTTGGGAGTCATTCCCCATAGTGCTATGGGTGGTGCTGGTTATTGAAGCTGGAGGCTCCCTGCGTGTGCTCTAGTCCTCGGAGCCCTCTCCAAGCCTCCTCGGGTTCCTTCTGAGGCATCAGTGTAGACTCTGTGTGCAGGGAGGCAGTAGCCATTCCACTTCTCCCCTCTAGCACCTACAGTTTCTCAAGTTTGCCCGGTCTTATTGGAGGGAAACCGAGACTCAAGGTAAATGTCATGCCAAGGGCAAGATCTGGAGCCAGGGCCACCCAGCCCTGAGCTTCCTTCCACCTTTTCCAGTTGCCTCAGGTCCACAGGGTCCATCATTCCTGTGTCACCACAGATGGGATTTCTTTTTTTTTCATTTTTTAAAATATTTTATTATACCACCGTAAGATATACAATTACAAGATGTTCATGTTTGAGTTTTGGTTCTACAGTGTTCCAGCACCCATCCTTCCACCTGTGCCCATTTCCCACCACCAATGTCCCCACTTCCCTCCCCTTACCCCAGCCTGCCTCCATGGCAGATTCTTTATCTCATTTCTCTCGTTCTCTCTCTCCTCCTCTCTCTATCCTTCTTACACATTGTGGATTGTAATACAAACATTTAGAGGTTATCATCTAAGTGATCATCTAAGTGATCATTGATGTCAAAAGAGGGGTTCGACAGGGTGATACCATTTCACCAAAACTCTTCAGCGCCACCCTGGAGAACATCATGCAACAATTAGAATGGGAAGGAATGGGAGTGAAGATAGATGGTCGGCAACTACACCACCTCCGCTTCACTGATGACATCGTTCTAATAACACCAAACATTAGCCAAGCGGCACAAATGCTGGCTGACTTCGACTGAGAATGTGGAAAGATAGGTCTACAGCTGAATCTAAAGAAAACCATGTTTATGAAGAATGAACTAGTTCCAGAGGCCCCATTCACTCTCAATGGAACAAACATCTCTGAATGCAGCAGTTATGTGTACCTAGGTCGAGAAATCAACATGATGAACAACCTAAAACCTGAGCTGCGCAGGAGGAAGAGAGTGGCATGGAATGCCTTCAAAGGCATAGAAGAAATAGCTAAAAGGACAAAGAACCTCTGGCTCCGGGCACAACTCTTTTACTCCACCGTTCTCCCTGTATTAACATACACCTCAGAGACCTGGGGCCCTACGAAAGCAGGATGAGAATGCTATTCGGGTCTCCCAGAGAGGAATCGAAAGAGCTATGCTTGGAACATCACGCCTCACTCAAGTGAGAGAAGGAATCCGGAGTTCCGACCTCCATTGCTATTCCAGAATCAGGGACGCTGTCTCGTTTGCCAAGGCATCGAAAATCAGATGGGCTGGACATGTAATGCAATTTGGAGATGACCGCTGGACTAGAGCCATTACCAACTGGACCCCACAGGATGTCAAAAGATCACATGGCCGCCCACCTACAAGATGGTCAGATTTTCTTGTCAAGACCCTGAAGGAATGGTTTGAGGCTCTTCATATTCCTGAATCAACCAGATCCCATTGGGCTACATTGGCACGTGATAGGGTCCAATGGAAATGTTACTGGCGCCCGCTCGAGCAAATCGATGATTAACGGGATTCAAGTGATCAAGTGATCAAGAGGTTATCATGTGTATTTTTTTTGCTCAGTATTGAATATATTCAATGCTCAGATGGTATCATCACTTTCAATGATTATCAGCACACTGTTCCCTTCTCTGACTTACTTAGCCTCTGACTCCTACACATTTGTGGTATACCAGGTTTTGAGATATTGTGCAGGTGCCCATGCGCCATGGGGATCGGGCTGTATCCAGCTGTGGAGTCCAGACCAGAGGATAACTGTGGTTGTGTTGCATGAGGTTTTCTGACTTCTGGGAGCCTGGCAGAGGACAGGCCAAGGGGCAAAAAACCTGTCGCCACCCCAAGACTCCCCCAGATGGGATTTTTGAGCCCAGAAATCACACACTGGCTCGGTCAAGTGCCAAGTCTGTTTGGAACACTGGGGCACTGACCAAGGTCAATCTTATGTCAGTGATTGCCATGGACAGGAAACTGTGAGGATGGCATTGTGCCAGGCACCTGGTAGGAGTGAGGCCTATCCCCTATCCAAAGCCACAAAAGGCTGTTTACATAGCCTCTGGTCCAGGCCAGCCCCCGGCCCTGCAGTGAACCGGAGGCTGGCCAACAGTCACTATTTTAGCTTTTCTTTTCATGGTTGCTATTAAACACTTAAAATATAGATATTTCATCTGGTTGTCACAACCAGCAGTGCTCAGGAACTCTGCCCAGCTCAGTGCTTGGGGTCACTCCTGGTGGTGCTGAGGGAACCATGAGGTGCCAGGGGCAAGCAGGTCTCCTGCATGTGAAGGCTGTTCTCCACTAAGTCCTGTCTCCAGCTTACGGGATAATAAGATCAAAACAGACAGAGGGTGTTTGTTTGCAGGGTCCATACTCAGCAATGCTCAGGGTTTACTCCTGGCTCTGTGCTCAAGGATCACTCCTAACAGGCTTGGGGGATCATTTGGGGGCTGGGATAGAATCTGGGTCAGCTGTGTACAAAGCAAACTCCTTACTTGATATACAATTGGGGCCCCAAAAGAAACAGAGTTTTGTAAGAAAACAAGTAACTGTGTCTGTTTCACTGCTCCCACTGGAGACCCCATTGGGCGAACACAGAGACCTCAAACAGCTGTAGGCATCATTTCGTGTCTCAGGCTAACCCTGGAGTTGCTGTGTGGGTGGCCGGCCAGCACCTCATCCCTGGGGAGTCCCACCTGAGCTGGGTCATCCTGCCCTGACGAGAGCAGAGAGGAAAATCTAGAGCCATTCTGAGCAACTGATCAGTGGTCACCCAGCTCTTGGTCACCCCACAGCAGCCCTGATGCCCGTCTCTGACCCTCCCACGCACCTCTGCAGCTGAGGCCCTAGGCTCAGAGGGCATGGTGGGCCCGCAGGGAGAGCTACAGACCAAAGATGTAGTTCCTGGGATGGAGGCGGGGGGCCTGTCTCTCCGACTCTGTCCAGGATCCACCAGCTCTTTCAACATTTTCTGGTCACCTGTCCCCTGCCTGGGCCACCAGCCACCACACAGGAAGGCTGTGGAGGGTGCTGCTGTGGCTGTGCCCCTTCTCAACGCACTGCCTCTGACCTGCACCTCTGCACTGATTGGTCAGGGGAGCACCCCAGGGAGCCAGAGGTGCTGCTGGTGCCTGCTGACTCCTGGCAATGAATCCTGATGAGGGGAGCTTAATCGCTGTTGTTGAAGACCCGATTTCTGGCCCAGAGCTTCTGCCTGCAGCCTTTTTTTTTTTTTTTGCTTTTTGGGTCACACCCGGCAATGCTCAGGGGCTACTCCTGGCTCTGCACTCAGGAATCACTCCTGGCGGTGCTCGGAGGACCATATGGGATGCCGGAATCGAACCCAGGTCGGCACAAGCCGGCCGCGTGCAAGGCAAAGGCCCTACCCGCTGGGCTATTGCTCCGGCCCCAAGAGCTTCTGCCTGCAGCCTTTGTTGCAGCTTATGTAAGACAGGGGTAGGGGGCACAGGTGGGTGCAAGACTCTGGGACTCTGGCGTGGTGCTGTGAGCATGACTCTGACCTCCCACGCTGCAGAGTGTGACGTTCCTCCAGAGCCCCCAGCCTGCTGCGTTTCTTCATGTGCAGGATTCCAGCCTCCAGCCCCTTCCCTGCCAAAACAGAGGGCTCCCTCTGGCCCCACTCTTGCAGGACTCCTGCTCATCCTGGGTGCCAACATTTCTCTTCCTAGGCTGCCTTTCGTGACTTCAGATACTGGTGAAAACAGCCTCATCCTTGCCAGGTGCCTGGCATCATGCCACCTGCACAACTCCCAGCCCCTGGATGTCTGTCTGCTGAGGAACAGCCCCTGGTACATGGGGATAACCTTGGCCAGTGTCCCAGGGTCTATCTAGCTTGGCTGCAAGTACCAAAAAGCCTGGGCACTGACTTCTGGGCACCCATGCAGGATTAGAAGGCTTCCCGGAGGAGGTGATAGCTAATCAGAGGCAAGGAGGACCCTGGTTTGGTGAGGGGAAACTGGGCTTCTCATCACAGTTCCCAAAGCATCTGTGTTGGCACCCCTTCTCTTCCCAGTCGACTGTCCCCTGAGCCTGCCTTCTTCTTTTTTTTTTTTCTTTTTGCCTTTTTGGGTCACACCCGGCAATGCTCAGGGGCTACTCCTGGCTCTGCACTCAGGAATTACTCCTGGCAGTGCTCGGGGACCATATGGGATGCCGGGATCGAACCCAGGCCGGCAGAGGCCGGCAGCGTGCAAGGCAAACACCCTACCCGCTGGGCTATCGCTCCGGTCCCTAGCCTGCCTTCTTTAAGCAGCCACACAGAAAGCCACCCCACAGGAACCCCGAGGCTCTTGCTGTCCCCCTCTCCCCCGGGATCATGAATGGGATGGAACTGCCCACTTAAGGGGGACACTCAGTGTGGGAGGCACCTGGTCCCAGGCCCTGAAGATCCCAGGCAGGGCAGAGCAGGAAGGACACGCTGGGGCCCAGCAGGCCCCTCAAAGGAAGACAAAAGATTCCCTGGCGCGGGGCCATGCGGGCACATGTCCCTGACTGGCAGGGAGGGAAGCCATAGAAAGGAGCTGATAGCTCCTTAGGTTTTAATTTTTTGTGTTTTTGAGGCCACACTCAGCAGCTCTCAGGGACCCAGGCAGTGCTGAACAAAGAGGCCAGTCTGTGGCTCCCGCATCAGACAATGGTCTCAGTTTGTGAACGCGTGTGCTCTCTCTCTCTCTCTCTCTCTCTCTCTCTCTCTCTCTCTCTCTCTCTCCTCTCTCTTCCCAACTCCATTGTTTTTATGATAATATTTTTATTAATATTATGAGCATCCATTTTTACCAAAATAATAACACCATAAATCACCCCCCAGCTTCTTTTGTCATTCGGAATTATCAGCATCAGCAGGAGAGGCAAGCCTCAGGCACACCCTCTTCTGGGTGCTTTCAGAGCTGAGTTGGCTCCCTGCAGGAGTCTGATGGCTCTTCAAGGCCTCCCCAGCAGGGACTCCGAGCTAGGGCTGAAGGCAGGAGGGGAGTCAGCCACCCCCCACATCCCCAGAGCCTGAATTGTTGGGCCCTTCACCCAGCCAAGCCGTGTGCAGGTCCCAGAGATGGAAGAACCTGGGCAGCCCAGGTGGCCACCCACTGCTCCCTTGCCCCGCCCCTCATCCCAGTTCCCCCAGCTGGGTCTGAGTCCATAGCTGGCCTTGCATTGATTTTCCTTCCTGGCTCAGGCCAAGCTTACTTGTTAGAACTTGCTCTCCCTCCAGGGGCCGGGCCGCTGCTGACCTTGACTTCCCAGCCCCTCTGAGGTCTCTGAGAGCCAAGAAGTCCTAGGGAAGCCCCTGGGCCCCTGCTGTCCAAGGAAGCAGGTAGGAGTGTAGTTTCCGGTTGCCCCCACCACGCTGCAATGAGTTCTTGGGAAGTAATAAAACCAAGATGGGATTTGAAGAAGTTACACTGTCACCAGCCCTAAGTAGCTTAAAGCATTATTGCCAGGACCCACTTTGTAGACACAGGAACTAAGGCTGATAAGACACCAAATGACGCCAGAGATGGCTTAGGAAAGCCTTGACCCCTGCAGGGGAGGGTGAACTTCAGCAGAGACAAAAAGCGTGATAGGGACATGGAAAAGGGCCATAGAAAGTTCCAGACTCTTCTCCTTGACAATGCCATAGCAATGAACTCTTAACTGGGTGGAAATCCCCACATATAGACTGGGAGAAAGTCTTATAAAACCCAACTTGCAAAGGCAAGCAGGGAACTGCCCTTTCTGGGTTTGGGAGGGTGGCCTGCAGCCCCGCCTGAGATGCATGTGTACTTTCTTTTTTGTTGTTGTTGCTTTTTTGGATCACACCCGGCAATGCTCAGGGGTTTCTCCTGGCTCTGCACTCAGGAATTACTCCTGGCGGTGCTCCGGGGACCAAATGGGATGCCGGGATCGAACCCAGGCTGGCATGGGCCGGCCGTGTGCAAGGCAAACACCCTACCCTCTGGAATATCGCTCCGCCCCCAATGTATGTGTACTTTCAAGGCTTTCTGTAGCACTGGAGAAGCTCATGTTCTTGACACCAGAGCGATAGCACAGTAGGTAGGGCATTTGCCAGTCCGGGTTCAATCCCCAGCATCCCATGTGGTCCCCTGAGCCAAGAATAATTCCTGAGTGCATAGCCTGGAGCACTGTCAGGTATGACCCAAAAGCAAAATATAAAAAAGCTCATGTTCTCTCTCTTTTTTTTGGGGGGGTGGGGAGTCACACCCAGCAATGCTCAGGGGTTACTCCTGGCTCTGCACTCTGGAATTACTCCTGACAGTGCTCGGAGGACCATATGGGATGCCGGAGATTGAACTCAGGTCAGCTGCGAAGGCAATCCCCCTACCTGCCTTGCTATTGCTCCGGGACCTCCTCATGTTCTCTCTTGAACATGTTATTCTCTCTCCTCCTCCCCTTCTTCCCTCTCCTCTTCCTCAAAATTTCTAAATAAAAGCCATCTTAGTTCACTAGTTTGCCTCCTCCTAAAATTCTTTTCTGAGAGGGAAAGACGATGGACCCCAACAGTCTGAATAATAGCTAGGACTGACTTTCCCTTTCCTGCAAAGTCCCTTCTCGCTCCAGCCTGAGTCCGCAGCTCCCTGAAAAACTGGGTGACTGTGATCATCTCCCTCGCCATGCGGTAAGTGGGCGCCAGGAGGTCATCGGCTGCCTTGTGGGGCTGGTGAGCCATGAGGTCAGCACCATTTAGAGGCTCATCACAGACTTTCATCAGTTCTAATCTCCAGGTGTTCTGGGGGTGTCAGGAGGATAGAGAGAGAGAGCAGCAGATTCCCCTCCCCAGGCTGCAGCCTCTCCTCCCCCACTTCACTTAAGTCACCCGGGAACCTCCATCAGCAACACACGCATCACTGGGGCCCTGTAACCAGGGGCTAAGGAAGACAGGCATGGGGGTGGGGTGAGCAGTTCGGCCCCTCCTCTCCTCTGTTAATGCAGGGGGAGAGTAAGGTGAGAAAAGCCTCCCCATTGCAACTGCATGGGGCCTAAAGGAGCAGCAGTATTTGTAGGTGTCCCTGCGCCGCCCTAGAAGGAGGGCCCCTTCCAAGTGACCCACCCAAGGGTGTGTTTGGAGTGTGTGGAGCTGGCACCCAAGGGCCCCGCAGGTGCTCAATGGGAAGCACCAGCTCCAGGACTTTGAAGACAGCAGCCAGGGGCCGGAGCTGGGACAGCAGGTAGGGCACTTGCTTACCTTGCACTCACCCAAGTGGGGATCTAGTCTGGCAAAGCATGTGGCTCCCCAGCACTGCCACAAGTGATTCCTGGACAGGGAGGTAGCCCAGAGGTTGTGAAGGGGGGGGAGAGAAATCAGCACCCAAACATGTGGCTTGCAGAGGCCCCACCCCCTGGCCCCTGATGTAGGTGGCCCCCATGGGTGGCTTTTGTGAGGTGGGAAGGAGAGAGAGACGGTCACTTTCTCCTCATCTGCCTCCGCCTGGGAAGGTTAAGCCTCACTCAGGCCTTGCAGGTTCTTGTCTTTTCCTCTCTGAACAATTTCGTGGGGAGACAAGCAGTGAAGTAGAAATGATGCAGGTGGGCTTCACGGGTGGCTGATGTGAGGCCGGAAGGGAAGAGAAATGGTCGCTTTCTCCCCAGCCGCCTCTGCCGCCCCTAAGGACTGATAAAAGGCAAGTCAGCCCTAGGCCTTACCCAGGGTTTCCTCGGGGTCCTTGTCTCCCTCACAGAAAAAGAATTTTCAGGAGTCGACGAGCAGTGAAGTAAAACAGGTTTTATTAAGGAGGTTTTAGGAAAGGGAAGGAGGAGAGAGAGAGAGAGAGAGAGAGAGAGAGAGAGAGAGAGAGAGAGAGAGAGAGAGAGAGAGAGAGAGAGAGAGTACACATCTCAAGAGGGGAGATGCGGGCAACACACATGCTCGGGCACCACATGTGCTCGGCCACATGGGCTCAGGCAGCATGTGTGCCCATGCATGTGCGTGCTGTCCTTTGGTCAGGATGGCTTTTATAGATTTCTCCCCAAGGTACTCCCATATGGGGAGTCAACCTAGGTTGCTACGGCCGTTGCCAAGGGGAGTAGACTTTGGGAATGGTCTTCTTTGAAAATCTCCTTTTTTTGACCTCTGTCCCTGCTGGATCTTCTGTCCTGGAATATAGCCGGATTAAGGGCTGGGCAGAGAAAGGTTGGTCCAGCTCCCTCAGGGTCTATTGAGGGTCTTATCAAGTCTTGGTTCAGGTTTCCAAACAGGTGAATCTGGACAGCCTTAGGGTGAAACTTTATTGCCTTGGAGACCCCCTGTCTGCCTGCCTACATCAGAAACAGATTTTATTTGGAGGTTTTTAGGAAGGGGGAGGAGAGAAAGTGAGTGTGAGAGTACACATCTCCAGAGGGGAGATGCAGGCAACACATGTGCTCAGCCAGGTAGGCTCAAGCAGCACATGGGCTCAGGCAGCAAATGCACACCCTTCCTTTGTTGAAGGTGGCTTTTATAGGTTTTTCCCAAACTTCCCCATGTGGGGCTTCTACCTAGGTAAAAGTCCAAGGGTAGGACTTCTACCTAGGTAAAAGTTCAAGGCAGTTGCCAAGGGTAGGGAGTGGTCTTCTTTGAAAAATTCTTTTCTTGACCTCTGTTCCTGCTGAATCTTCTCTTGAGGGTGGGTCCAGCCTTCTCTGGTCTGGACTAGCTCCAGGTAAAGGCCTTATCAGGTCCTGGTTCCTGATTCTATAAGGTGGTTCCGCACAGCCTTGGAGCCAGTAGTTCTATTCCCAGAAAGTTTATTGCCATGGCCCTTCTCTGTCTGCTGCCTACATCAGCCCCCCACTTCACCCTTAGCTCCCTTTTCTGACCAGGGGTTTGGCTGCACCATGCTATGCGTTAAGCACCTCCTGGAGTCATGGAAATGCTTTGTCCTTTCTGCAGACTAGACTGGTGTGTGCTCTTGTAGCTAGCTACCTGAGAAGCAGACAGAGGCTGAGAGGGAGGGCAGGGGAGTAGGACCTTTGAGTCCTGCAGGCTGCACGGGGGCAGGCAGAAAGCCAGCTGCGTTTCCTGAACAGTTACAGAGTGATGTGCTTGAGTATGCATATAGCGGTGTCTGGGCACAGAGGCACAAACCCTCAGTGCCACACCCACGGTTCCACTCCTGTGCACACCTCCTGTGTCCAGCGCACCTCTGGGCACTACCTAGGGGCACATTTCCAGTATTTTTTTTTTTTTTTTTGCTTTTTGGGTCACACCCGGCAATGCTCAGGGGTTTCTCCTGGCTCTGCACTCAGGAATAACTCCTGGCGGTGCTCGGGGACCATATGGGATGCCGGGGATCGAACCCGGGCCGACACAGGCCGGCAAGGCAAACGCCCTACCCGCTGGGCTATAGCTCCGCCCCAACATTTCCAGTATTTTCAAAATGCCCCACACAGGGCTAGAGTGATAGTCCATCAGGCAAGGCATTTTCCTTGCATGCCACAGACCCAGGTTCAATCTCCAGCATCTTATAGGATCCCAGAACCTGAGTGTAAAGCTAGGAGTAATCTCTGAGCACTACTGAGTGGCCCAGAAGTTGTGAAGGGAATGGCCCCCAAAACAACAACAGACTGGAAGCAGCCCAAGGGGCTGAGCACAGGCTTTGATTGCAGTTGGTCTTTGGGTTTGATCCAGGCTCCACACAGTCCCCTGAGCACTACCAGGAGCAAACCCCAATCCTTCCTCAGCTCAGCCTCTAGCTGCCAGTCCCAGTCCAGAGTCACTCTGCATGTCCTTCCGCCTGTTCTTCCATTGTGTGTGGCACCAGGAAGTCTAGATCAGGCAGGCAGCCTCGGACTAGGGACCACGCAGTCTTCTGAGACCTGCCCCCGCCCCCCCCCCCACCGCCTTACTTTATCCTGGGATAGTGGCCACCATTCACACGTGCTCACCAGGCTGGTCACCAGGGTTAGATTCTAAGTCATGGTCCCGGACAGTCTGGGGTGGCCAACACCCCGCAGCAGGAAGCAAGTTCAGAGAGATCAGTAGGGTGGGGGGGTGACAGTGACTCTCTCCAGCCTCCCTGTCCCAGCTACGCTGCCACAGCCCAGCTCTGCTCTGCCAGTGCTGATCCCCGGGCCTCGTGATGGCCCAGTTGAGGAGGAAGGGCCTGATCCAAACCACTCATGTCCAGCTGAAGGAAGCCCATGAGTCCTGCCTGAGCTTGAGCGTGGGGTACACTCTTCACATGGGGGATTGTTGTGGGGAAGAGGGGCAGGCAGCAAGGCCAGCAATCAGGAAGAATCGGAGGAGAACGTGGGAGCTGGATGTTGCCCCCGTGCCTGAGAATGAGGAGCCAGAGGAGAGCTTGGTGGGATTTTCTTTCATTAAAAGAGGAGGGTAACGGCTCCTAGTCCAGCGGTCGTCTCCAAATCGCATTACATGTCCAGTCCATCTGATTTTCGATGCCTTGGCAAACGAGACAGCGTCCCTGATTCTGGAATAGCAATGGAGGTCGGAACTCCGGATTCCTTCTCTCACTTGAGTGAGGCGTGATATTCCAAGCATAGCTCTTTCGATTCCTCTCTGGGAGACCCGAATAGCATTCTCATCCTGCTTTCGTAGGTCCCAGGTCTCTGAGGCATATATATATATATATATATATTTTTTTTTTTTTGCTTTTTGGGTCACACCCGCGATGCTCAGGGGTTACTCCTGGCTCTTCGCTCAGGAATTACTCCTGGCGGTGCTCGGGGGACCATATGGGATGCCGGGATCGAACCCAGGCCGGCTCAGGCCGGCTGCGTGCAAGGCAAACGCCCTACCCGCTGGGCTATCGCTCCGGCCCCTCTGAGGCATATATTACTGGCGCCCGCCCGAGAAAATCGATGAATAACGAGATTCAAGTGATCAAGTGATCAAAAGAGGAGGGGCAGAAAAACAAAAGGCGAGCCGGAGTGATAGTGCAGCAGGTAGGGCATTTGACTTGCACACAACTTGACCCGGGTGCAGTCCCCCATATCCCACATGCGTCCCCCAGAGCACCTCTAGGAGTGATTCCTGAATCAGCCAGGGGTCACCCCTGAGCACTGTAAGGTGTGGTTCCCCAAAAATAATTTAATAAAATTAATATAGTTTATTATAATAGTGTCAGTAACATTTATGGTTTTGATGTATAGCTACTGCATCTCATTACCAAAGTGCCCAAGACTCTCTCTACCAGTGTCCTTCCGCTATTTCTGGTCCTTAGATGGGATTTTCTGTCCCCAGGCAACAGCTGCTGCCCCTCCAGGGGCACATGTTCCCTGAGAGCCCTCCAGAGGCTCCTGGGCACCAGACTGGCAAAGCAACCCCATGCTGGGTCTTGGCAAGCTTGCAGGTGGGCCCCCAGGCTAAAGTCCTAGGCCTGAGGGGGGCCGAGTGGGGCAGCCTGACAGTGCCGGCCGGCAGAGGGCAGCAGAGAGCCATGGAGCCCAGCACCTGGCCCTGGGGACAGGACAAGTCCTAAGTCCTAAATTCAGGATAGCCAGACCCTGATGCCGGGGTTCAGCCTCACCTTGCCCTAACCTACACCAGCCCAGCTGCCAGCACTGAGTCACCTACCACTTAGGCTTCTCTCTGCACCCAGCACAGAGCTCTTGATACCCCTCAATCAATCTCTCTCTTTCTCTCTCTGTCTCTCTTCTTCTGTCTCTCTGTCTCTGTCTCTCTGTCTCTGTCTCTCTGTCTCTGTCTCTGCTTCTGTCTGTCTCTGTCTCTCTCTCTCTCTGTTTCTCCCTTTCTGTCTCTCTGTCTCTCTGCCTGCCTCTGTCTCTGTCTCTCTCTATCTCGCTCTGTTTTCTCTCTCTCTCTCTTTCTTTCTTTTTTTTTTTTTTTTTTTTTGCTTTTTTGGGTCATGCCCGGCAATGCTCAGGGGTTATTCCTGGCTCTGCACTCAGGAATTATTCCTGGCGGTGCTCGGGGAACCATATGGGATGCCGGAATCGAACCCAGGCCAGCACAGGCCGGCCGCGTGCAAGGCAAACGCCCTACCCACTGGACTATCGCTCCGGCCCCCTCTCTCTTTCTGTCTCTCTCTGTCCCTCTGTCTCTCTGTCTCTCTCTGTTTCTCTGTTTCTCTCTCTCTCTCTCTCTTTTTTTTTTTTTTTTTTTTTTGGGTCACACCCAGCGACACTCAGGGGTTACTCCTGGCTCTGCACTCAGGAATCACTCCTGGCAGTGCTCGGGGACCATATGGGATGCCGGGGATCGAACCCGGGCTGGCATAGGCCGGCCGTGTGCAAGCAAATGCCCTACCTTCTGGGCTATCGCTCCGGCCCTCTGTTTCTCTTTTCTGTCTCTCTCTGTCTCTGTCTGCCTCTGTCTCTCTCTCTGTCTCACTCTTTCATCTCTCTCTGTCTCTCTCTGTCTCTTGTTCTCTCTCTCTCTCTCTCTCTCTCACACACACACACACACGTACACATTACTCTCCTGACTATTCTGGCCCAGCCTAGAGTCCGGCCCAGGCCCCTCTGCATCAGGTAACACAGTGGTGCTTGGGACCACCAGGACACCACCTGTAAAACTCTAGAAATTAAATGTGGAACCCAGATCAAGCAGGGCAGGAACTGCAGTCCTTTGCTCCATCTCCCCACCCTGTGCCATCTGTTGTACTCATCTATAAGGGCAACAGGTGATGAGCCACACCCAGTGGTGTCACGCCTGGTTCTGTACTCAGGCATCACTCCTGGTGGGGCTTGGTGGGGGACATACGCGGTGCCAGGAACTAATCTGGGGTTAGCTGCATGCAAGGCAATGCCTTACTCCGTGTACTGCCTCTCCATTGCCTCCTTCTGTTCTAATGGGGAACTTGGGCACCTTGTGTTTCTCAGCAGGGAGAGAGGACAGGGCGGGAGCAAGGCTCACGGGAGAAATACAACTGTCCTCAGGCTGCCACGGGCCGTGCCAGGCGGCAGGCGGCTAGAGGAGGATCACAGTGGTTTCTCCGACAGCAGAGAGAAGAGATTTGTAGGGAGAGGCATTGATTTCACTCCCAGGGCCCTGACCTCGCCCCTGAATGCCAGAGTCCTGAACAGATGCCCTAGTGGTTTCCGGCACACCTATCTCACGGGACAGCTGGCCCCCTGCACCCCCTAGCCAGGCTTTCTGCCTCTGGAGGAAGCCAGCAAGAGCAGGCTGGACAGTGCTAGCCCTCAAACACTCATAATGGTCCCCAACAACTCGCTGAGAGGCCCGTGACCCCTAAGGGCTCAGCACCGGATGAGGTTACCTACCCAGAGAGTGCTCGGGTAGCTGGAAGCTTCCTGAGGGTCACTGACCTGGAAGGAGAAAGTCTTCCCAGATCCCCAGGGAAGCATGTGGGGACACCTGTGCCATCTCTGCCCTTCAGTCCCCTGCTGTGCCCTGCTCAGGGGCCCCAGCATGTCCCACCCACTTCCACACTCTCCTCCCCAGGGGTCAGCAGCCTTCTGTCTGGCCTCCTTCACCTACACCATGTCTGCGGGCAGCTGCCCAGCATGTGGGAGCGCCCAGAAGAGGAGACAGGACTTTCTGAGTGATCTTGCTGGGAGGATGTTCGGGAAGAGATGAGGCTCGGGTCCCCAGGCCACCCGTGCACGTGAGCAGCCTGACCCAGACTCCCTCCCGGGAGCAGT
Organism: Cryptotis parvus; assembly: GCA_021461705.1. Classification (NCBI taxonomy): domain Eukaryota; kingdom Metazoa; phylum Chordata; class Mammalia; order Eulipotyphla; family Soricidae; genus Cryptotis; species Cryptotis parvus. Next base: position 35,227 of record JAJIBD010011644.1, on the reverse strand, counting down.
TCCTGAGGGTGGGGGCTGGGGGTGACAGTGGGGGGTGTTTCTGACCTGTCCCTCCCAGCTCCTCCCTGCAGCAATGCTGGCGAGGTCTGGGCCGTGTGTGATGAGACAGGCAGAGGATGGGCCGAGCCATTTCCCCCGTTACAGCATGGGATATACAGACTGGGGAAAGTGCACGCAGAGCTTCTGTATTCCACAGGGTGCCTCCACGCTGCAAGGAATGCCCAAGGCAACCTCTCTGGGGTCAGGGTGCTGGGGTCATCACCCTCTCCCACGTGACTGGTGTCCTCCTTTGTCCTGGTGCTGCCCTGCAGCCTCTCTTGGTTTGAGACTTTTTTTCTTTTGGTTTTGGGGCAATACCCCGTGGTGCTCAGGGTTTACTCCTTCCTCTGCACTCAGGCATCACTTCTGGCGGCTCAGGGGATCTGGGGCTCGGGATTGAATCTTCGCCGGCTGTGAGAAAGACAAGATATATTGTTTCTAGGATTAGCCAAGCTTTCCCGGCAGCGGGCATCACTCCCCACCCAGGCACCCTTAGCCTCCAGTCTGTGAAGCTTCCTGCCCTTCCCATTGGGGTGCAGTCTGGTCTTGCAGTCGCTGAGCGCATGTGGAGCGGCCTGCCCAGGAGCGGGAGCTTCCCAAGGCCCGACTGAAGAAACAGGCGCCTCCCAGAGGCCAGCAGAGGTATAGCAGGCTCTGGGGACCGGCGGAGCGTCAGGGGTCAGTGGCGCCTACTAGGGTTATTTGTCACGCCTGGCTGGCCTTGTCGCGCCTCTTGCCCCTGCCTCTTTCAGCTCTTCACCCCCAGACTCAGTTCCTACAGCTCAGCCTGCTCCTGGCTCCGACCTATCTGCTGTGGGTAAGGAGCACCTGTCCCCACACAGTAAGGACAGGCTCCGCAGGGCTGTTGGGCTTAGGGAAGCCGCGAGGCATGAGGCAGTCACGAGCCTTTCTGGGCACCAGGACGAGCCCGGGCTTGTCCTGCAGAGGGCCATGGCTCCAGCAGAATGCATCATCATTGCCTCTGATGTCTTGGTGGCAGTGGTGGTGGGAAGGTCAGACGGTCAGTCAGGCTTCCTGGGATAGAGGGTACCATCTCTGCTGCATCAGAGTGCCCAGTGCGGTTCTGTCCCCAGAACCCTGGGGAAAGTGGCTCAGAGCCCAAAGCGCCTCCTGGTGGGTGTGACTGCACCAGCCCTGCAGGGGTACTCGACCTGCAAGGGTACTAGGCCGGGTGCGACTTTTCTCCTTCCTTTTCCTTTTTATCTCTCTGGTGCCCGGAGCTGCCCTCTGTCTGCTTGTTCAATATGTGGGAGACAAAATAGGCCCAAGCAGTCAGGTTCGGGGCAGAGGTGGCCTCAAATGCTCCCGGAGAAAAGAGTCTCCCAGCCCTAAAGGACACCTGAGGCTGATGAAGGGGCACTGGCAGGGCTGGACACTCAGCCAGACCATGTGGGTCTTAAGCTCCAGCACCCCAAGGTTGAGCTCAGGAGAGGAGGGCAGGCACTTTTCACGATGCCTTTCTTTTCTTTTCTTTCTTTTTTTTTTTTCTTTGGGTCACACCCGGCAATGCTCAGGGGTTACTCCTGGCTCTGCACTCAGGAATTACCCCTGGCAGTGCTCGGGGACCATATGGGACGCCAGGAATCGAACCCGGGCTGGCACAGGCCAGCCGCTTGCAAGGCAAACGCCCTACCCGCTAGGCTATCGCTCTGGTCCCGTTCTTTTCTTTTTTTTTTTCTTTTTCTTTTTTTTTTTTTTTTTGCATTTTTGGGTCAGGGTTTCTCCTGGCTCTGCACTCAGGGATCACTCCTGGCGGTGCTCGGGGACCATATGGGATGCCGGGATCGAACCCAGGTCGGCCGCGTGCAAGGCAAACGCCCTACCCACTGGGCTATCGCTCTGACCCTTTCATGATGCCTTTCAGCCCAGGGGATTTGCCTCTTCGTCCCACCCAGGATGGAGCAAGAGGAGCAGGAGGAGGAGCAGGAGGAGTAGGAGGAGGAGCAGAAGGAGCAGGAGGAGGAGCAGGATGGAGCAAGATGTGGCCGCCACTCACTGTACCCACCAGCTCTGCATCTCCAGGGCAGATCCCCCAATTTCAAGAACTACTGGGGCTGGAGCAATAGTCTAGTGGGTAGGGCATTTGCTTTGCATGTGGCCGACCTGGGTTCAATCCCCAGCATCCCATATGGTCCCCCTCACACAGTGCCAGGAGTAATTCCTGAGCGCTGAGCCAGGAGTAACCCCTGAGCATCGCTGGGGGTGCCCCAAAAAGAAAAAAAAACTATTGACTCCTTCTAGATATTCAATGGGAGGGGAAAAGGCTGTGCTTTCCAGGAGGTGTGAGGGAGGTTCACATAGTGGAGGTGAAAATATATATATAAAATTTGGGGCGGAGCAATAGCCCAGCGGGTAGGGCGTTTGCCTTGCACGCGGCTGACCTGTGCCGGCCTGGGTTCGATCCCGGGCAACCCATATGGTCCCCCGAGCACCACCAGGAGTGATTCCTGAGTGCAGATCCAGGAGAAACCCCTGAGCATTGCCGGGTGTGACTCAAAAAAAGCAAAAAAAAAAATATATATATATATATAATTTTATAAACTTCTGCTCCATAGAGGTGGTCAACTCGCCCCAGGTCGCTGGCTTAGAATCCCTCCTCATGGCATTCCGGGCACAGAGTCCTGCATTGGCAGCTCAGGTGTGAGTGCTGAGGGGAGATGTTCCAGGGGAATAGGGTGGTACCCCCACAAAGCCCTCTTAGTGCCCAAGTCCCCTAGGGGTTGCAGGCCGGGAAGGCACAGAGGCCAGCCTGCCCCCTCCTACTCCAGGGGTTGGTACCTTGCTCAGAGCCTGGCCACTTGCTCCTGCCTCAGGGCCTTTGCATCTGTGGCCCTGTCTGTGCCTGGCTCCTGCTGGTCTCTTCTGAGAGCCTTGGCACCTGCTGACGCAGCCCCCGCCTCATGTCTATTTATGTTGCATCCTGCTGGGTTCATTGCCTCACTGCCTGCACCTGCCCAAGCACCTGGCAGGCACCTGTCCCTACACGTGTGCCTTAGAGAGGCCCGGGAGCAGAGCAGAGGGGGCGCTGACGCCCCCTGCTGGCCTCTGGGGGCGCAAGCGGAGCTCATGCAGTCTCCCGCGCCTAACCAGTCCCAGGGTCCGGCCCCAGCCCTACTCTCCACTTGCTCAGGGTCCAGCCTCCGGGCGAGGCTTGGGGCTTAGCCTGGCAGACCAGGGCAGAGAGCACCACATCAAGACCTCACCTGGGTAGGGTACGGTGCGTGCTGCCCAGCTCCCCGAATCTCCCTCCCATAAATAAAAGATCCCATTTCTCCTTGCTGCCTGCAAAGCCTCCGCTGCCTGTTCGTGGCTCGGCCCTTTGTGCCCACGCGTTGCCATGGAGATGGCGATTCAAAGGCCTGGCACTTCAAGGCTTCCCTCCTTTTCTGCAGGCTGGGGCAGGGGGAGCCGGGTAGTTGCCCAAGCCCAGCAGAAGCCCCCTCTTCCTTTCTCCATCCCCCTCAACCCCAGCTCTGCCAGGGCTGATGAACCCACCACTCACTTCTCTCCCTCTGGACAGCCCCTCTGCAGGAACAGCCCTTATTTGGAGGGAAACTGAGGCCTGCCCAGCTGGAGGAAGACCTTGCTCCACTTGGGTCCCTAAAACTGTGTGTTTCTGAGCGTGTCCTGCCCCCAGCCCCCGTCTGTCCTGCAGGTGGGCTCTGCCTGGGTGCCCACCGGGGAGGTGCCGCCCCTCCTCCAGCTCTGAGCATCTTGGGGCTGGCAAGTGGGGGGTGTTGCTGCTTTTGGTGCTCCTGGTCCAGGCCCCTGCTTGCCTGCCTTCCCTGCATGGAGCCTGCCTCTGAGTCACCCAAGAATTGCTGAGCGGGTCTTTGAGGCTTTTGCACTTTCTCTCCATCCTGGGTTCCATTCTGATGTTTTATCTCCCTACATTCCACCCTTTAATCATCTCATCCGACTCCTCCACTAGCAAGATCTCCAGCAGGAATTTCTGGTGGCAGCTGGCCCTGGCCCCACCTGGACACGTGGGTGAGAGGGGCCGTGAGGAACCCTTGGCCTAAACACTATGTGAGTCTAGGGGCTTGGAGCCTCAGAGTCTCAGTTTCCCCTCCTGCACAGCACAGCTGCCCACCCACCCTTCAGTCTGTCCCCAGACATCTGTGAGACTGCTGGGCCCAGGGAGAGACACTCCAGTCACTTTTTTTTTTCCTTTTTGGGTCACACCTGGCAACGATCAGAGGTTACTCCTGGCTCTTTGCTCAGGATTTACTCCCTGGTGGTGCTCGGGGACCATATGGGATGCCGAGGATCGAACCGGGTCAGCCGCATTAAGGCAAATGCCCTACCCACTGGACTATATCTCCGGCCTCCCTGCAGTCACTTTTTTTTTTTTTTGCTTTTTGGGTCACACCCGGCGATGCTCAGGGGTTTCTCCTGGCTCTGCACTCAGGAATCACTCCTGGCGGTGCTCGGGGACCATATGGGATGCCGGGGATCTAACCCGGGCTGGCATGGGCTGGCACGTGCAAGGCAAACGCTCTACCTGCTGGGCTATCGCTCCGGCCCCTGCAGTCACTTTTGAGGCGACCCTGCTCCCTGGCCCCATTCCAGGGACTGTGGTGAAGGTGACTGACTGTGAAGTGCGAAGGTGATGGAGGTGGCTCATCACAGACACCACCCCTGCCGCGCCATCCAGGACAGGGGGCTGCCCTGGGGGTTACTGTAGGAGCCAGGGAGCCCGTCCGGCTCACCACCACAGAAGGCACAGATGGCACCGCGGTTCCAGTCAGAGCCAGACAAGGGGTGAGGACACAGGACAGTGGTTCAGGTCAGCCAGGTGACAGGCACTAGGAGCCAGGTTATTGTGCCAGGGGGTACACAGCACAGCGGCTAGTGACCCCAACACTCTCTGCTCCGCGGGAGCAGGTGCTATGTGAAGGCTGGGGTGGGTTATTTCCAACAGAGGGGATCTGGGGATCAGGCAGTCACACCCTCTCAGGAGGCTCCATGCTGCAAGTTACCAGACAGAACTGGAAGCCAGCAGAGACAGACCACGGTGTCCTGGGGTACCGATGAGGGTCTGGGTGATGGGGGTGGGGTGTGTCTCTGGGCCCTCAGGCCTGACGCCCAGACTGTGAGGCGGAGACTCCTGTCAGCTGCCCTGTGACTGCTGCTAATCAGGGTTGGCGGCTCCAAATATGTCTCCTGTAAGTACATTTGTTGAATTCCAAGCACAGAGATGGATGCTGAGGATCTGGACTGTGAGGAGGGGTCTGACCCAGGGGACTCGTGTGCTTTCAACAGCTCCAGGAGGTCCGTGGCCTGGCCTGCATGTGCAGACCCAGGACGTGTTGGACCCTGCAGTTCTCACACCACTCATGGGCCCTTCACGCTCAGGTCTCTAGCACCCATCACCGGGAGGAAAAAGACTAATTCTAGATCGGTGGGTCTGGGGGTGCAGCCTGCACAGAGAATGGATTCAGAGCCTCTTGGTCACTGAATGCACCCCCAGAAGCCCTGCCTGAGTCCCATGGTGGACCTAGAAGGGAGAAGGCGGGGCTGATTCTGAGACCCACTGTTTGCTGGGTGGACCCACAGAGTCCACCAGAACTGGGCCCCCCATGCCCATCACTCCTAGATATCAGATGGTGGATGTCTCCAGGCCTACCCTGTGCTTCCCTGGCATCCCCAGTAACTGGTAGGCACTGCTCCTCCTGCTCCTTCTCCTGCTCCTCCTTCTGCTCCTCCTCCTGCTCCTCCTCCTGATCCTCCTGCTCCTCCTGCTCCTCCTTCTGATTCTCTTTTTTTTTTTTCTTTATGGGTCACACCTGGCAATGCTCAGGGGGTTACTCCTGGCTCTGCACTCAGGAATTACTCCTGGCAGTGCTCGGGGGACCATATGGGATGCTGGGGATCGAACCTGGGCTGGCATGGGCCAGCCGCATGCAAGGCAAACACCCTACTCGCTGGGCTATCGCTCCAGCCCCCTCCTGATCCTCTTGCTCCTGCTCCTCCTCCTACTCCTACTGCTCCTCCTGCTCCTCCTTCTGCTCCTCCTCCTACTCCTGCTCCTCTTCCTGCTCCTCCTCCTACTCCTCCTGTTCTTCCTCCTACTCCTCATGCTCCTCCCTGCTCCTCCTAGCTTCTCCTCCTGCTCCTCCTCCTGTTCCTCCTCCTACTCCTCCTCCTCCTCCTGCTTCTCCTCCTGCTCCTCCTCCTACTCCTCCCGCTCCTCCTCCAGTTTTTCTCCTGCTCCTGCTCCTATACTGCCTCTTGCTCCTCCTGCTCCTGCTCCTTCTCCTGCTCCTCCTGCTCCTCTTCCTGCTCCTCCTCCTACTCCTCCTCCTCCTCCTGCTTCTCCTCCTGCTCCTCCTCCTACTCCTCCCGCTCCTCCTCCAGTTTTTCTCCTGCTCCTGCTCCTATACTGCCTCTTGCTCCTCCTGCTCCTGCTCCTTCTCCTGCTCCTCCTGCTCCTCTTCCTGCTCCTCCTCCTGCTCCTCCTGCTCCTCCTCCTGCTCCTCCTCCTGCTCCTCCTGCTCCTCCTGCTCCTCCTCCTCCTGTTTTTCTCCTCATCCTCCTATTTCTGCTCATTTTCCTGTTCCTGCTCCTGCTTCTTCTCCTGTTCCTGCTCCCATTCCTGCTCCTCCTCTTGCTCCTCCTCCTTACTCCTGCTCCTGTCCCTGTTCCTGCTCCTGTTCCTATTCCCTTAGGTTACTCAGCTATCCTCTCAACTCAGCATCTGTGGCCCCAGTTTTTCTCTGCAAAGAAGCAGAAGGATGTGGAGGCAGAGTCTAGGCCACAGCCCTGTAGAGACAGACAGATGGATCTGTGTCCCAGACCCACCACCTACCTTCAGGGAGCTGACATAGGCCACCCCACATCTGCTGTCTGCACACAGCTCACCCCGGAGAGTGCTGGGCAATGGGACTGGGGGGTGCTGGGTCCACGGTGCCCATTATTGGCTTAACTCTGAATCCTCCACTAGGCCCAGCGCAGCCCTGAGCCCTCTGCTGCAGAGATGCCTGTGTGTGCAGGACCTGAGGGGAGCACAGACGCTGGGCCGCCCTCTCCTCATGCCTCACCCAGGGGACTGTGGACACGTCCGCATAGCCTGCAAGGTGCCCTGGGTTACCTCTAGAGGTGAGTCACACAGTTGTTTTTTTTAAGTGTCTTTAAAAAGTCATTTAACAGTGGGTAGGCCATTTGCCTTGCACGCGGCCTGCCTGGGTTCGATCCCCAGCATTACATTTGGTCCTCCGAGTGCAGAGTGCAGAGTCTGAGTGCAGAGCCAGGAGTGACGCCCTGAGCATAGCTGAGCATCACCCAAAAAGAAAAAAAATCATTTTAGAACAGTTCCCTACCAAATGATAATATTAATAGTAGTAGTAGTAATAATAATAACAATAATAATAATAAGTACTGAAAAGATAGTTCCAAGAATTTCCACTAGAGGGGCCGGAGCGATAGCCCGGTGGGTAGGGCGTTGCCTTGCATGCGGCCGGCCTGTGCGCCCGGGTTCGATCCCGGCATCCCATATGGTCCCTGAGCACCGCCAGGAGTAATTCCTGAGTGCAGAGCCAGGAAACCCCTGAGCATTGCCGGGTGTGACTCAAAAAGGAAAAAAAAAAAAAAAAAGAATTTCCACTAGCTTAAGGTTCCCTTTTGGTTGATAGGTTAATTTAGCAGATAGATAATCGATTAACCAATACTGATAGGTTATTATCAACTGAAGATTGCTTTTTAGCTTTTTTTTTCTTTTGATCTCACCCGGTGATGCTCAGGGGTTACTCCTGACTCTGCACTCAGGAATTACTCCTGGTGGTGCTCGGGGACCATATGGGATGCTGGGATCGAACCCTAGTTAGCTGGGTGCAAGGCAAAGGCCCTACCCACCATGCTATCACTCTGGCCCCTGCAATTTTTATTTTATGTCCATTTACATATCTGCTATTTGGTTCTGGCCTGATTTTACTGATGAGCAGCTGCCTCCCGCAGGACACTGACTCCTTTTCTTTCTCTTTCTTTTTTTTTTTTTTTTTGCTTTTTGAGTCACAGCCAGTGGTGCTCAGAGGTTTCTCCTGACTCTGCACTCAGGAATTACTCCTGGCGGTGCTCGGGGGACCATATGGGATGCCGGGATCGAATTCAGATCGGCCGCGTGCAAGGCAAATACCCTACCCTCTGTGCTATTGCTCCGGCCCCTGACTCCCTTTTCTAATCCCCAGGGCGTCTGGGGACCTTTCCCCAGACAGACAACAAATGTGGCCATCACATGCCTCCCTGCATGTGATCCCTTCTCACTCCTCATTCCCTGTGTACTCGGGACCCCCTGGAGTTTCACTCCCCCGCCATGATCACCCTGTGCTTGGCCCCTGACAGGCAGAAACTTCCTCCACTTTTGGCTGGGGTCAGATGCTCTTGGGTTCGGGTTCTCCAGCCCCAGGAACCTGAGTCTCCAACAGGATCTCCCTGTTCTAAGTGCTGGGTCAAGGGCTCAGAGGACATGCTCCATCCTTGCTGGTCACCCATGACGTACTTCCTGAACTTGCAGGTAAAGTGGCTTCTGAATCTGCCCCCCTGGCACCCCATTTCACTCCCACCACCCTTGGCTTTCCACCTCCCTACGCCACCCAATCATCCTTCACCTCTAGTGCCACAGCTGAAAAGTGACCTTGTTCTCAGAAACCTCTGCCAGGACAAGGCAAGCTGGTGAGTTATGGGGCGGGACCACATGCCGTCCTTGAATGAGGGCACCTCCCACCTCTCTCTGGCCCCAGAAACTGAGTCTGAGAGCCTGCCCAGCTCGCCACCGCTCATATAGATGGGTGCATGTGGGAACAGGCAGACGTCCGGCAGGTGGGTCCCTACAGATGGATTACAGCTGGGGTCACCCAGGACGGAGCAGTCCTGCTCCTGCACCTCCAGGCAGTCCTCCTGGATCACTGTCTTGGCAGCGTTGTTCCTCCTAGATGGAGATCCGCAGCCCTGTAAATGCAGGGAGCCCCAGAGCAGCCTGAGACCCTGCCCCCTCGGGGATGCTGCTGCTCCTATGAAGTAGGGATCACCTTCATTTCCCCTCAGAAGTGAGCCGAGGGGGGTGAGGACATAGCACAGGGACATGTGTCTAGTCTGGGCCATCCTGGGATTTGCCTGCTGGCCAGGACTCGGGGAATGGCTGAGGTGTGGATAAGGCCTGACCAGGACTCGGGGATGGCTGAGGTGTGATTAAGGCAGCGTAGATGATGGACCCTGTGAGGAGGCATGAGGTGTTAGCCAGGGGATGGACTGTCAGAGCACCACATACCCCCTGTTTAAGCTGGCAATGCTCCTGAGAAGCAGGACCAGATTAGAATGGAAGCACCTCTGCTAACAGGCACTAATGATGGCAAAGCCAGTGCATGCAGCGGGCTTCTGGCAGCAGTCCACAGGGGACGAGGGGGCAGCCAGGAACACCCCTGCCTGCTAGTGGTAGTAGCTGGGAGGAAATGGTGTCATCTGCTTTCTTTCAATTCTTCTCCTTCTTCTCAGGAGGCCTCCCAAGCAGTATTTTTGAGGGCCTAAGAACCACCAGAAACACACCTGGCAATGTCCAGGGACACAGTGCTGGGGATGGAACCCATATGTGTGTAAAGCATGTACTCTAGACCTGGGGTGGTGGGGGCAGTCCCAAGTGGCACTCAGGACTCCCAGCAATTAATTCTTGGTCAACCCAACTGGTCGCTCAATGTCAGAGCCTGAGGATGCTGGTTGAGCCCTATAGTGCTGGGGATTACCTGGGTCGCCCCAGTGGTGCTCAGGGTCCTCCAGGGCTGTGCCTAAGGATTCTTGACAACAGTGTGATACCAAGGATTAAATTAGAGTCATACACGAGACATGTGCCTAACTCTAGTGCTATTGCTCTACATAGCTGTCAGCCCTTAGAGCTACCTCTTTTCTGGACTCTTATTTTTATTTATTTATTTATTTATTTTGCTTTTTTTGGGTCACACCCGGCAATGCTCAGGGGTTTCTCCTGGCTCTGCACTCAGGAATTACTCCTGGCGGTGCTCAGGGGACCACATGGGGATGCCGGGATCTAACCTGGGCCAGCATGGGTCGGCCACATGCAAGGCAAACGCCCTACCCGCTGAGCTATCGCTCCGGCCCCTTATTTTCTATTTTGTCTCTCTGCTGAGATGTGAAATCACCCAGTCTCTGACACCCAGTCAGACCTGTGATGTCCCCCTCATCACTCATTCCAGCCCAATGTGTAGGAGCACCTCCAGAGTGTGCCGAGTGCTGAGTCTCTGACGGATGAACTTAGCTGCTGCTGTTAGCGGGCAGCGGGAGGCCTCTCTGTAATTAGATGTGCACCTTTTCACAGTGCGTGAGGCTGAACCTGTTCTGATGGGTTCACGTCATGACTTGGCCCCTTTTCCTCTTGGGTGGTTGGTCTTTTTCTTATTGATTTGCAAGAATTCATTACAAAGAACGCAAAACCCTTTGTGAGCTGAATTGCTGAAATTCCCAGTTTGTTGCTTATCCTTTATCTCCCTCTCCGCCCCAACACATTGACACTTGGTCCTTATGAGGTTGAACATACTCATATTTTTATGGTTTCTAGGTATAAACTTTAGAATGATACAAAGATATGGAATTTTTAAAATTCTGCTAGTAGCTTTAGGGTTTCATGGTAACATTCTCAAATCTTCAGTCCATTTGGAACTGATTTTTTCATTTCTAGGAGAAAGGTAGGGATCCAAAAGTTCTTCCCCTAAATGTCTTTTCAGTTGTCCAAAAAACTGTGTGTTTATCGTATACGTTGAATTATTTATGGAATAGTCCATTTTTTCCCCCTGAATTTGACCTGTCCTCTTCTCATCTCAGTGCTGAAGTCTTTCTCTGAGCTGAATTTCTGTCCTATCATCTGCCTGTCCAGAGGCTGTGCTAATGCTTGTGGTTTTCAAGTCGCCCCAAAGGCCCCTCCCCAGCTCCGGGATCTCCGCACCCCCTTTGCTATCATGGCTTCATTCCCAGGGTTTCGGGCTTGCTTCTGCTTATGAATTTCAGATTTGCTTAGACAGCTCCTTCTGGTTCGCCCTGAGAACAAGGCAATCCTGGGCTTGAACGAGAACAGAGACAAGCCTGGGTTCCAGTGCAGGTTCCTTCAAGGATCTGTGTCTGGGGTGCTCATCTGGGGTGCTCACTCTCCTGCCCGGCCACACCCCCTGTAGGAGGGGCTGCACTTAGATCCCCCACAGGTGCCTAGAGAGGGGGGCAGAGCTGGTCCTGGCTGAAGAGAGGGCTTGGGGGCCCAAGGGAGACCTTCTGTTACCCTCGCGGGCATTGCAGGCCTGACCTCTATAGAATAGGCTGGAGGTGTCCAGGGCCAGGGCAAGTGAGCAGCACCAGGCAGGTGTTTCAACAGCACCCATTTCAGAGGGGTCTGTGGTGGGAGGGAACAGCTTACCAACCCCAGGACTGACTCTGCTCATGCTCAGCACTGACTCCTGAGCCTGGAGTGTGGGTCAGAACCCCAGAAACCTGATCTTAGCTGGTGAGTAGAGTAGCAGCTGGGAGCTCTGAGGGTGCCTTGCAGGTGGGAGCCCTGAGTTAGAAACCTGGCTTGCAGGGTCCCTTGAACACTACAAGCTCCGACCCCAAAACCAAAAAACTAATAAGTCAACATCTATTGGGGAGGTGACAGACAGAGAGAGAGAGAGAGAGAGAGAGAGGGCGCTGAGATAGGGGCACCTGCCATGCACGCAGCCAACCCAGCTTGGATACTTCACACCTCATGGTCCTCTGAAGGCTCCTAAATAAGAGTAGAGACGGGAAACCAGGACCACAAGCCATGGGCACTTCCCGGTCTCTCCCTGGCCCGGTGTCAGCTGCACCCCAGGGCCTGGGCTTGGGCTCCACTGGGGCCAGTCTCCCAACAGAACCTCACCAGGCTGACCTGGGAGTGGGTGCCTCGGGATGGGCAAGTGGGCTGGGTCTGAGCAGGGCTGGGCTGGCTGGGCAGACCCCGAGGTCCTGATGCGGCTGTGAGAAGCGCCTTTGAGGCTGGCAGCAAACCTCGGCCTGCCTGGACTGTCAGCAGGAATGCTGGCTAAAAATACCCGGTCTCAGAGGCCTGCCTGCGGCTGCACCGCCTCCAAACCCCCTCCTCACATCAGAGCTGCAAACCAGAGCCAGAGGCCAGCAAAGGCCAATGGATGGGTGGGAAAGTCAGTGTGGTGGTCCCCAGCTGAGGGGCCCTTCTGGAGAGCGGCCAGAGACCAGGTGTCACTAAGTGCTGGCTCCGCTCCTGCGATGCTCCATGAGCCTGCTCAGGGATGGCTGAATGTCAGCCCAGGCCAGGCTCAGTCATGGGATGAGGGCTCTGTGGCTCCAAACTGCGCAGCTCTGGCTGTGGCTGTGGGCGGGCGGGGCGGCAAGCCAATACCTGGGGAGCAGAACTCCAGGGCTTAGGCTGTGCCACCCTGGCAAGATATGGGGGAGGCCAGGGGGTCTGACCCTTTCACTCAGTATCTTGGCTTTCTTGGGCTCTGTGGTGACCTGGTAGCATGGACCCCTTTCCCCGCTTAGCAAGACATTCTCACACAGAGCTGGGTGGAATGAGGCTGTCCTTCAGGAATTTCATTTTCATCATCTGTACCTGAGGTCTGGGCCCAGACTCTCTGAGGTGTGTGGAGTAACTGGGTGACCATGGAACAAGGCATGTGGAGGCAGTGAGGGGTACTTGGAGGGGGACCCCATGATGCCCTCTTGGTGGGAATACTGAGCCCTCAGCCTCTCCATCTGGGACATGGCGCCTATCTAGATGCCCTGGAGATGGAAGAAGCCTGGGGTGTTTCAAGGGACCCAGGAACCCCAGAAGGAGCAAGACTGGAGGCCTAAGGTTCAGTGGGGGCCGCCTCCCTGCTCCCCCACTCTGGCATTCTCCAGGAGCAGCCATTTGGGCACTTACAGTTCCCTCATCAGGGTTTGGCACATACTGTGGAACTCCTAGTATGAAGAGCACCTTGCTGTTGAGATGTCCCTGCTGAGTGGGTAGCCTAAAGACCCCATTTCCTAAACAGGCAGGGGAGGGACTTGAACCAAGCTCCTATCACTCGGGCCTGTGGGGTGGAGGGACCCCAGTTCCCTCCTGGGCTCTCAGGAATCAAAAATGTCCTGGTCAGCACCAACCCAGGCTGCCCCTCCCCGTGACCACTTGGAAACCCAAGTGGCTGTTCCTCTGTCTGGGGCCCCCAAGGGACCACCCTGCTTGGTATGGAGATTGTAGCCCAGGGGGCTCTGTGGGCTGCTGCTCCCTCCCTGTTGGTCCCTGGACACACCCCATGGCTGACATGTGACTTTGATGAATTAAAGATAAACTGTAGAAGCATGATGGTTTCTTATGTGCCCTGGATGGGTAGAGGAAAGAGGAGGAGATGCCTTAGAGGCTGCCAGAGTGGGGCTCTTCAAGGCCCTGACCTCCATTTTCCTGTCAAAAGAATGGGCTGTGGGGTGGCATTTAGGCCACAGACCAAAAGGGGCAGTGCACTTGGCATGCTGGCAGAGTCCTCTTTGGCCTCAGGCAGGCAACCAACCTCTGTGGTGAGGGCAGATGGCAGGCTGGTGCCCCCTGGTTCCCTGGCACAGGGAGACATTCCCTAGCTGCCCACTTGAGTGCCAGGAGGGCTCATGTTGAAGCAGTGAATGGGGGATGCAGCCTCGGACTTTCTGTAGGGCCTGCAGCATCCTCCCAAGCCCCTCCTGGGATGATGCAATGGATTTTGTCCCTTGCCTCCCCACGCCCGCTCCTGGTCAGGTACTGAGGGACTGGGCGCCCAGCTAAGCCCCACAGTTCATTCCAGGCGGATGAGGCCTCAGAAGAGTGGTTGCCTTTAGTAAGGAGGTCCCCATTAGTCAGGCTCAGCTACAGAAGGGGTCCCCTGTAGCAGCTGGAGGTGTGAATCTAATCCTCACATTGTCCCATGCAGCCTTATGGACAACAGAAGCAGTGCACCAAGATATGGCCGACTGACCCTGCCTAAGAGGCACTAGTGTCTGTTCCCAGGGGCCACATCCACGCAGCTGGGAGGTCCACCAGTGCCTACCACACAGTTCTGAGTATCTCGGTTCCCAGGCCCAAGATCAAGGCAGTCCATGGCCTCAAGGAGGGAGCTGGGCCCTGGGTGTATGGGGATGGGGTTGGGGGACAATTCAGGTAGAAGCCCTGCCCAGTGGCAACGGGCCTGTTTACTCATTGCAGAGCTGTATGATGCCTCCAGCATAAGCCCATGTCAACTTGCCAGGGCCCTGTGTCCAAAACCCCATGGGCTCAGATCTGGGTGGCCCAAATGGGCTGCCATCACCCTCCCCTGCTGGGGCCCATCTGTGCAGATGCACTGAATGATGGGCTGAGGCGTTAGCTCTTCTCATGGGGTCTCTGACTTCCATGGGGTCTGCCCCCACAGGCTGGCTGAGCTCCTCCAGCAGAGGCTGTAGCCTGCCAAGTGTTCCCCACTCCCCTCAGCAGCTGTCATTTGATCCCCTTTGAGGCCTGCAAGAGTGACAGATCCTCCCTACCCAGGGAAAGCACCTCCCCACCCCCAGCTGACCTGTATGGGCCTTGTGCTCCCTCCACCCTCTGCATCTCCAGCCTGAGGCAGACAGACCCGCTCAGGCCCAGCCCCTCAACCCCCAGCCAGCTTAGCCTGCATATTTCAACTCAACGGTAGCAAACATCCAGGAACTGCACCCCTGGTGGGAGGGGATGCTCCCAAGAGGAGGGAGCCAGCATCAGAGAACCTGCACCCAACACACAGACGTGAGCAGGAAGAGCAGGAAGAAGCCCAGGCCCAGCCTGGAACAGCCAGAAACAGGCAGGCTTGGTGGCTGGATTGACTCCACATCCCAACACTTGCTCCCCATTCCCTCCCACACATGCTCACACCCCAGAATAGCTGTCCTCAAGGCAGCAGCAGGGGACATGGGGGCTCTGAGCAGTGGGGTGGGGAGGACAGTCTCCATCCCAGATCCTGGCTGTCCTCTGGCCTGAACCACGCTCCTCTGGCCCCACTTGGGCAGTCGTCACATTGCCTGTGGGACCCATGGAGCATATGCTGCGGTTCTGGCTGAGGGAGCAGCCTCCGTCTCCTGTGTTCCGTGAGTTTCTCCTAGGCTTCCCTATCCATGCAACTGGGTGTGGGGGTGCACTTTCCACATGCAGGGAAGACTCACTGGTGATGCTCAGCACCCACAAAGGACACCCCTGGGGTGGGGCACCCTGTCTGTGAGATGGTGTACCTTGGCTCCACCTCACCTCTGTGCCTCTGAGACTCCCATGTCCCCTACTGTATGGGCCTTGTGCCCTCCACCCACTGAGAAACTGAGGCTCAGGCCAGTGTGTGGTCAGGGACAGTGCAATAGCCATGAGGTGTGTGCAGTGTGGCCTCTGCTCCACACTAGAGGCCCCGCCTGGCATGCAGCTGGGGGTGTCAAGAGGATTAGATTCTCCCACCTCTTCCAAGGCCACCTCCACAGTGGGAGGGAGCCTGTGAGCCAGGGGCAAGGGCTTCCCTATCCACAGTCTCTGGGTGGCATATCAGAAGAGGCCTCTCGCTGCTAGGGCTCCCCGGGAGAGTGATGGGACACACCTGGTCCTAGGTCAGCCAGTGGTATGGGTGAAGGAACCAGAATGTAGCTGTCCAGCCAGCACCCACCCTCATAGCCCTTGTACCTACCTGCAGGGTGGGCACTGGCCTTCAGGACACGCTCAAGAGCTTGTTCACCAGCCCAGGCAGACACGAAGCAGGAGAGGAAAGGAAGATGGGCTGGCTCCACCCTGGGGGACAGTGGCCAGTGGAAGTCACTGGTCTCTGGCTTTGCAGACGGTGCTGGGCTCAGAGTTATTCCAAGTGTGGAGTTCCCATTCCACAGGAGGAAACATCTGGGGACACGATGGAGGTAGGGGTGTTCCCTCCCAGGAGGGGTGCAAAAAGAGTCCTGAAAGGGGGGGCCCTTCAGAAGTCTCTCAAGTTTTGACGGGCTTTTAGGGAACTTCCTCCTGAAGTGCTGTGTCTGTGCTGTGTGGGCGGGGACCCCCCCCCCCCGCAGTGCTGGTGCTCAAGAGACATCAGTGCATGTGGGATGGGGGTGGATGGGGCTCGCAGCATGCAAAGTTTGGGCGTCTCTCCAGCCCTTGAGTTATTTCTAAGAGAAACACGGAGAAAGCCCACTTCAGCACACGGTTTGCTGGACAGCGGAAGAGAGAGGCTCCGGGGTTCCCGGTCGTATGCAGGAAGAGGACCTGCCCGGCAAAAGGCGATGCCCAGGCATCCCGATAAATACCTTCACGGCGGCGGTCCATTACACACAGACCGGGCCGCCACACCAGGGCCCGTTGGAGCCGCCACGCCCTGGGTCCGACGCCCCCAACCTGCCAGGCCGGGACGCCATCCCCACGGCAGCCTGCAGGGGGCCGCCGCCTCTTCATAAATGCTCCGCCTTTGTCTGGGAGCTCGCGGGGCCGGTGCAGCCTGCGGGCAGGCGGGCGGAGAGCCTCCTGCGGCCCGGCCAGCTCGCCCGGTGTCCCTCCCAGTCCGGGCATCCCCCCCAACACCCCGGTGCGGCCCGCGCGCAGGTGAGCGCCCCGCCCGTCGGGAGGCCCCGCCCCGCCCCGCCCCGCCCCGCCCCGGCCTGCGCGGGCACCGGGCGGATTCCTCGCGCGTCAAACCACATGATCCCATAAAACATTCATCGGCTCCCGGCCCGCGCCGCGAGCGCCCCGCCAGTCGCGCCGCTGCCCGCCGCCCTCCGCGCCCTCCGTGCCCGCGGCCCCCGCCAGCCCAGCGGAGCGCGCCCAGCGGAGCGCGCCCAGCCTCGTCCCGCGGCCGGGCCGGGGCCGGGCCGGAGCGGCTGTGCCTGGATGCGGACCCGGCCGCGGGGGAGACGGGCGCCGGCCCCCAAGCGACTTTCAGATCGGCACGCGCCCCGCCCGACCCCTACGATGAAGAGGGCGTCCTCGGGAGGTGAGTGCCGCGCCGCGCCCGAGCCCCGCGTCCTCGAGCCGCAGGGCTCCTGTCCCGCGCTGCCGCGGCGGCCGGCCGGAGGGTCACCGGGCGGCCCGGAGGCCACCGCAGTGCCGCGCCTGTCTTGGGGCTCGCGGGTGCTTGGGGGCCCAGGAGGGCGGAGCCCGCAGCGGCAGGAAAAGTTGCGGCTTCCCGGGAAAGTTAGCGGTGGCGGCGGGACCGGGGGTCGGCGGGTCGGGGTGGCCCCCAGACGGACGCAAGGTCGGGGCCGAGGTGGTGGCTGCGGGCTGGAAGGGTGGGGTCCGGCCTCTGAGCGCCCCGGTCGCGAAGGGGTTAATGAGGTTTTTAGAACCGACCGAGGCGGGGGTGGGTGGGGGTGGGGATCCACCTGCCTCGAACCGAGGCAGCTAGAGTAGCTCAGCTCAGGTCCTGTCATTTTCCGGGGTCAGGCCAAAGCTGGATGAATGGGGCCCACTGTTGGCAGCAGAGGGCGTGAGGGGGCGGGGCTGGGCCAGCGCTGTCCCCCAGAACCCCACCCGTGCGGGCGTGGACAGAGTGCGGAACCCCGGAACACCTCCGATCCGCAGCCTGAGGGGCCATTGTGGGGCTGGGCCAAGAAACCCCCAAGGGGCTGCGACTCAAAGCAGCCCCCCCCGGGACCCCTACCCCGCAGCGGTGAGATCCTGAGACTGGGGGTACTGGAGATTGGGGGCGTCTTGACCGCGGTTGAGGGGAGTCCTGCCTGGAGGGCACTTCCCCAGGTACCCCCAACAGCCCTGCCGATGTCCACCTTGTCGCAGGCTGCACCCACGTTGCCCCCGCACGTGCCCGTGTCTATAGGGGCTGCATACTCCACAGTGCATGTGTGCGTATATGCTGCACACACGCTGTGAGTGCACGTCAGTGTCCTCGCCCGCCTGCACGCCCACGGGCACACATGCATGCACATAGCATGTGCCGCTGTGCTCCCGAGCGCTTGGTTCGATGGGGCCCTGGCTCTCGCAGCACCCGCTGCTGGCGCGCCTGCATGCACATGTGCCGAGGGGGAAGCTCTGGGCAGCCTGAGCTCACCCATAACGGCGCGAGGAACCTGAACACAGGAAGCTGGGCACGCCTTGGTTTGAGTAACCCCCACCCAGTGTCCTAGGAGGCTCCCTCTCTGGCCCCCAGAGCCCGAGTGTGCTTGCACTCAGTATGCAACTGCACGTGTCTCTGCTGCAGCCCCCAGTGCCTGAGGCTACGTAGGTAGGTCTCTGCCTCTGGGTGTGGGCACCCCTTGTGCTCAGGCAGGCAGTGACTGGCGTGGCTGGACTCAGTAGCAGAGAGCCTGGGAACTAGAGACCCTAGTTCCGTGTGCTCCCAGCAAGTCCTCCCCCTCCCTGTGGGCAGTGGCAGCGCTGCTGCAGACTTATGGGGACTCAGTGGGGCTGGGAAGGCCCCTGGTGAGCCTCTAGGAGGAGAGCACAGCCTCCGGGACTGCCCCTCCGGGACTCAGCAGCCGCCACTGCTCAGTTCAGCTGGGGGCAGGTGTGTGCCCACCTCAGGACTGACCAGGGAAGACCCTCGGAGGTCCAGCCCCTGGCGCTAAGATGGGGAGAGCCTTATTGAGGTATCCCTTGATGTGTCATCTGCCTCAGACACTGAAAAAGGGGTGTTGGGAACCCACTTGTGCTGTGGTGGAGAGAACTGGGGTCAGGGGTCAGAAACTGGACCACAGGCTGCCTGCTTCCCCTGCCATTCTTGTCTGCAGAATGGGATGGGGTGCCCTGCAGGGTTTATGGGGGTGACACAGGGGGGGTGGGCCTGAGGTCAGCTCCCATATCAAGGCAGGTAGCAGTCACTGTCCTTCGTGGAGCCTCAGCCTTTCCATCTGTGAAGTGGGCACCATCTGTGAGGTGGGTGGCCTCTCCCCTCCCTCCCCAGTTGGAGACAGGAGGCCAACTTGTGTGCCTGATCAGCTCCACCCAGCGGGGTTCCTAGGGTGGGGCAGCCTGAGACCTAACGAGCCTCAGATTGGGGTCCAAGGCTCAGCCACAAGTGTGTGACCTTGGGTGTGTTCCACCACGTACCCCTCCACAGCTCACCTGTGACACGGACCAGTCATGAGGTCACCCTCAGGGGTTACTGGGGAGCATTTCAAGGCCAAGGCACCCACGGAGCTTTGACCCTAGCTTCTGTGCCACTTCCAATCCCCTTCCCCACACCTTCTCCCTGAACCCCTCCCTCCTGTTCGCAGATGGGGGGAATAGAGGTGCATGGACCTTGGGGAAATACTGGCAGGGAGATGGGCTCTGGTCACCCATGTCTTGCAAGCTGGCATCTTCCCAGCCAGGCCCCTCCACAGCAGGGAGTCTTTCCTGAGGTGCTGAGGGGAGGGTGCTTAGCCAGGGCTGAGGAGGGAGAGAGCTGGAGGAGAGGACCCTGGCCCGGTGGGGGTGAGTCTATGCCAGAAGCAGGTAGTGTGGGGGATCTGTGGGAGGCACCCCACCACCTGTTGGGATGGGGCTTTGGAATGCAGGGGAGAAAGTGCTAATGCCAGGAGGGTACTGGTCCAGGCCCTGTGAACCCCCTCACATAGGCGCTGTCCAGACCTCTGGCTCTTCTCTGTAGCCTGTCCCTCCCCAATCTGCCTCACCCAAGGACAGGGGAACCTCCCAGGTGAACCCCCTGCCATGCCTTGATTCCAGGGCTTTGTCTGAATGCCAGGGAGCTGGTGCAGCCCTAGGAAGGGAGGGGAGAGGGGAGGGTCCTGGCAGGCTGGAGGCTAAAGGAATTTAGCCCTGGGGCTGCATTTCCTTCTCCCATGGGCACCCAACAGAAAGTCTCCTGGAGCTTCTGTCTGTGCTGGGAGGGAGGCCGGGAGAAGGAGGAAGGGAGTTTCCTGGAAGAGTGTGCATGTCTGTGTGCCAGAGGGAGGGAACCTGTCTGGGGGCTTGAGGAGGAGGCTTAGCCCTTCTCCTTGGGCTCAAAGCTCTGCGTGCGCCTCTATCCCTAGCCAGGTGGGCCTGATTTCTGAGCCCGAGGTGGGGCTGCCAGACCCTCTGGCCACACAGAGCCCAGGTCCACCTCAAGGGACAGTGGAACTGCGCGGCTGCCCCATTTGCCTCTCCCGCTGTCCCACAGCCCTCCCCCACCGACCTCCTGCCTGGCCTCTTCAGCCCTGGGATCTCCCACCCCAGTGGCCTCACTGCAGCTGCTGTTTCACTCAGGCGGGTGTTGTCCTGCACACCGCCTATTCTTTCATCTCTCACTTGGCCCACCTCAGAGAGACCCTCCTCAGAGGTCTGCAGATTGAGGGGGAACAGCCCTACTCCCCTGAGCTGGCCCACAAAGGACAGGTCATCCCTGCTGCTACCAGTGGACCCCCTGAGTGTCCCCAGCAGCTGGGCCGTAGGGCCTGCAGTGTCACAGAGCGCCTGGTCCCTCTGGTCCCCCCTCTGCCCCCCCTTGCTCTGTGCCACGGTTTCCTCTTCTGTTGCTGCATTTGGCTCTCCCGGCAGGTCGGGAACTATTCTTGTGCATCCTGGGCGGCTGGCGGGGAGTGTGGAATCCCTTTCCCAGGAGGCGCCCTCCTTTCTTTTCAGTCCCGCCCCAGCCCCCCCCACACACACACAGGGCCCGGCCTAGGCTGCAGGGCTGGATGCGGGGAGCCTGGCTGGGCATGTGCCCCTGCATGTTCTGCTGTCCTCCTGGAGGCCCCGCCAGAGTCCCTGATGAAGATGAGGGCGTCTTCTGAGGGCCTCCCCTCCTGCGCCTGCCCAGCGCTGGGGGCGAGCTTGTCCCGGGAATCTATATCCTGGATTCCCCAGCAGGGAAGTGCCATGTGGGGTACAGGGGGTACTCTCTCCCTGCCCCCGCCCTGCTCCTTCCTGACGGACCCTCCTCCATGTGGCCTCTGCCTGGCCTTGCTGGGGAGGGAGAAGGATAGGGGGCACTGAGCAGCCGGCTGTCCACCAGCTACTGGACCCAGGGCAGAGCTGAGAAAGTTCGGCTGCGGGTGGGCTGCGGGCAGAGCTCCAGAGGGGCATGGGGAGGCGCTTCCTTGGCGGTAAAGCCCCTCCTGGGCCCTGGCAGGTGTTGCCGGCCAGTGGAGTTGGGGCAGCCTGGGATGGGGGACCTTAGGTGGGGTTCTCTGGCTGCAGGAGGCGGCAGCATACATGGTGGTGGGCAGGATGGACGCCGGGAGCAGTGCTGGCACAGTAGGGAGGGATGCTGAGGGAGTGCCTTTACTAAGGGGGTCTCAGGGCCTGGGGTACCACCCAGTGCAAAGCACTCCTGGGCCCGTGTGCTTTTGTGCAGGAACCCACTTTGGGAAACAGCAGTGCTGATCCACGTGTGGGCCTTCCAGCAAGGGCCCACAGGGGTGGGCGGGTCAACCCTTTTCCTCCGCTGTGCCCGGCACCTGGTGGGCGGAGGGACCCCACTTCTGGCAGTGTGAGGCAGTGTGCAAATGTAACCTTTGGGTTTATGACTCTATTTCTCGGCAGCAAATGTCACGGGAAATGTCAGACCGAGGCTGAAGATGGGGGAGGAGCCCACTGAGGAAGGGGATTGCCAAGGGGGGCTCTGGCCACCCCCTGGGACTTTGGGCCCCTCACCTCCTCCCAGAAGCCCTCTTGGATTGCCTCAGCCCCACACCACGTCCTCGCTCTGTCCCAGCCATTGTGACCTTGTTGAGATGTTGCCTTTTATTCGCCTCCTGCCAGAGCCCAGATGGGGCGGGCTCAGGGACCTGCCAGAAGTCCACACCCCCGAGTCTGGGCAGCAGTTGGATCAGCCCGTGCAGTGCCTGCTTGCAAGTGACCTTGGACAGGGCTGTCCTTTCCTGGGCACCAGAGGCCTCAGCTGTGACCCGTGGCACTGGCCAGACACAGGGTCCCCAGCTCAGCACCCTCATGGGTGGATGGGTGGGCTAAACACTGCAAGGCCTCAGCATGAGGTACTCTGGAGCCTGTGGGTGGGGACAGCAGGCACTCCGGGTCTCAGCAGGGAGCGGGGGCAGCGAGGAGGAGTGAGGTGGGAAAAAGCTCAAGGTCCATCTAGAATCTTCAGTCCTCAGACTGAGAAGCCCCTGACCCCTTCAGCAGGCTGCGAGCCCCTTAGCCCTGCCCATCTCCAAATCTCCCTGGGGTCCCAGAGGCCACTCAGCAACACTTAACTGGACACTGCCACCCAGCCTAGGTGCCCGCCCCGCTGCCTCTCCTCTAGCAGTTCCACCCGCTGAGGGTTCGGGACCCCAGATTCATTCTGTTGCCTGGCTGTCCCCAAACCAGTTGTCGCTCCACCACTGCCCCTAAGCTGCAGGCCCACCCCTTACAGCCCTCTCTGAGGGCTGCACAGGCTCATTTCCTCACCCCCACCCCGTCCCCTCGCCAGCTCTGTTTAGCCACTGAGCTGTTTCCGAAACATGCCGGCACCCCCATCTGCCTTGTTCCGACCTGGCTGAGGTGGGGCGTCCTCTAAAACCCTTCCCTTTGCCCTTTCCTATGGCTCCTGGTCCCACACGACTGTCTGCCGCACCATTTCCATGCCCCTGAGTCTAGCCGGCGTGACTGGGGTGCAGGGAAGCCCCTGCTCAGGAGACACAGGAGCTGGGGTCGACCATTTGCTTGAGGCCCTGCACACAGTGACCCTGGATGAGCCTGGGCTGGAGTGAGCAGTGGTACATCCAGGCCGTGGTCCAGAGCCCATTCTGACATGGGTGGAGTAGTGGGGCAGGGTCAGAGGTGAGTGTGTCGTCCCCCGGGTCAGAGGCCAAGGACCTGTGGCCCTGTGGGGACTTCCCACTCCTTTACTGCCCTGGGCCGGACTTGCTGTGAACTAGAGCGCCCTAAGCCCTTCTGGTCATCCCACCTGAGACATCTGTGTGGGACCCAGCAGGTGGGGAAAGCAAGTAGGCCAGAGCATGCCCTGCTGTGGGGCCTCTGCTGAGCCCTGAGGTGGGTGGACATGGGATATGTAGGCTCCAGGCAGAGCCAGCAGTAAGGCAGTCTGAGTGGGGGACTCCCTGGGAGGGACCCCAGGAACCCCACCGGACTCAGGTCAGTCTCAGCCTTCATCATCTGGAGGCTTCTGGGTTACCATCTACTTTGCTCTAGCCTTGGGATACGCTGGGAGGGCCCATGTTCCTGTAGGCCCTTGGGTGGGGTGGGGTAGGGTCCAGGGCCCCCAAAACATGACAGGAAACCCCTGAGCATTGCTGGGTGTGACCCAAAAAAAGCAAAGAAAAAGCAAAACATGACAGAAACTAGAGCCCCAGTGGTAGGCCAGCCCTGCAGCCTCATGAGGGGGTAACCCGGCCCCGTGACTGCCTCCACCTGCCTCTATCGCCATCCACCATAGCCTGGGAGAGCTCCACGCCCTTTCTGCCCCTCCCGGGAGCAGAGGGCAGTTCCGTCCCCACCCCCCCACCCCATTCTCCACCTCCTTCCTCCCTATCTGCTGGAGCCTCCTGCCCTGGTCTCTGGTAGGTGAGCCTGGAGGGTCCCGCCATTAGGTCTTCTGGGGGTGTTGAGAGTCAGGTTGAAGAAGCAGCAGGACTACATTCTTCTTGCAGGTGGGGGTCCTGGGTGATGGGACTGAGGGGTCCGGCACTGATCCCTACGTGCAGCTGATGCCCCAGGACCCCCCCCCCCCCCGGACTGTCCCCATCCTCAGCAGGGCTAGCTGGCCCTAGGTACTCCAAGGGTGGCTGGGGCCCCGAGCTTCTCCCTCTATCCTCAGCCAGGGCTTTCTAGCAACCTTCCCACCCCTGCTGGGCTACAAGCACCTTGCTGCTTGTGATAGCCCTCCCCACAAGAACCCCTAGGTGCTAGGGTAGCACCCCAAAATCCATGAGATGCCAAGGCAGAGAAATGCTCTTGTGTGTGCAGGGGGTCGTCTCCATAGGACCCCATCAGGACCTCCCTGACCCCAGGCCTTAACACATCCCTGCTGGTGTGTACCACTGGTGGCTCACATGTGACAGTGGCATACTGAGCAGCGGCTGTGGTGAGCTCCAGGCAGGCAGGAGACTTGGGGAGAGGAGGGGTCTGTGCCTGGGGCTCCTGGGCCTGGAGAGGATGGGCCAGAGTGAGATGGGACTCAGGGGTGGGGTCCCAAAACAGAGCCCCAGGGACAGGGAGCGGCCTGTGCTCCCGCCCCACACACTCCCAGAGCCCGCCTGCTGCCCCGTGTCCAGGCCATCTTTCATCTCCTGCCTTAGTCCCAATTTGTGTCAGGCAGAGGCTGACACAGGGACAGGTGTGACAAGTGTCTGGCTTCCTGTTCGAAAATTGGCAAAGGAAAAACTCTGCCCGTGAATATCTCCCATCTGCACAGCTTGTGGATGTCACCGAGTGGAGTCATCACGTGGGGACACATAAGCCCTAATGGACTTTCTCCATCACCTGCCCCCAGGGTGGCCTGAGGCTAGGGGTGAGGGTGGGGGGGAGCTCCCAATTCTCTGCTCCCACCCTGAGGTCACAGGAAACCCGGTGGGCATGACTGTGCTTTTTTTTTTTTAATATGCTTTTTTGGGTCATACCTGGCAATGCTCAGGAGTTACTCCTGGTTCTAACTCAGAACTTACTCCTGGCGGTGCTCGAAACCATATGGGATGCTGGAGATCGAACCTGAGTCGATCGCGTGCAAGGCTAAAATGCCCTACCTACTATGCTATGGCTCTGGCCCCATGACTGTGTTACCAGTGGCAGGGAACTCGGGGTGGGGGCCACTGAGAGCCAGTTGTGGGAAGAGGGCCCTGCTGTCCTGGAGGACCCACCTGGGTGGGACCCTGCCCCTGCCCGACTTGCTGGCCACCCTGTGCTGCTGATTTGAGGTCATGGTGGGTCCTAAGGACCCATGGCTTGGCTAAGGCTGTGCTGTGGCTGGACAGCTTTGTCGGGGAAGGGGGGGTCTCTGGGAGATAAGTCTTCTCCCAGGAAGGGTACTGGGAATCAGATATGCCAGGCTGGGCTGGGGTTGGGGGGCTGAACACAGGCTCTGAGAGCCACAGGCATAGGGCCAGGGCATGGCACAGGGTGGGCAGGGGCTCCATGTGCTCATTTAGCTGAACCTGACCTCAGGGGGCCCGAACTGTTCTCTGCATTGTGTCTGTGCTGGGGTGACCTGAGGGAGCCCTGCAAGAGAGAAGCCCACATACGCTGCCTTTCTGGGGGGGAAGAGGGTGAACCTGTGTTTCCTGGGCTTTCATGCCCCGAGAGTGGGGGTCTTGTCGTCAGTGCCTGTGCAACAGTTCAGAGGCTGTAGACACTACCTGTGTCCCAGCAAAGCAGAGACAGACAGAACCCAAAGTCTCTGACCTCCTCCAGGGGGTTTCAACATGGTGGCAGGGACTCCATAAGGCAGGCTCCTGAGCTCACCTCACCCACCCTCCCTAGAACAGAAATGGTGCCCAACACGTCGCTGGCACGTGAGACCCCAACAAAATGGCGCGCAACCCCACTGTGCCAGCCCGGCGTGGCGGCACTGGACACCTTCCTTTGCGGGAAGCCGTGGTATTTCACAGCTGGGGATGCCACACAAATGCCATGAGCTGAGCAGCCCAAACCACCAAAATGTGTTTTTCTCAGTTCTGGAGGCTGAGCGGGTGCTGGCAAGGTGGGCGCTGGGAGAGTTTGCACCCTGCCTTGCACACGGCCGCCTCCCCACTGGTCCCCACACCAAGGCAGCAAGTGACAGGAGATGGCTTTTTCTCTGTGAATATTTCTATGGGGGCCACACCCTGCTGTGCCAAGGTGGGGTATGGTATGCAGGGCCAGGGACTGAATTTAGGGATTGAACTCAGGGACTGGATCAGGGATTGAATCAGGGATTGAATCTGGGATTGGATCAGGGTTTTAGTCAGGGATTGAATCTGTGATTGGATCAGGGGGCTGGGTCAGGAATTGAGTCAGGGATTGAGTCAAGGATTAGATCCAGGAATGGAGTGTGAGATTGGAGTCAGGGATTGGATCAGGGATTGAATCTGGGATTGGATCAGGGGCTGGGTCAGGAATTGAGTCAGGGATTGAGTCAAGGATTAGATCCAGGAATGGAGTGTGAGATTGGAGTCAGGGATTGGATCAGGGATTGAATCTGGGATTGGATCAGGGTTGAGTTAGGGACTGGATAAGGGATTGACTCAGATTGGATCAGGGTTTTGCTCAAGGATTGAGTCAAGGATTGAGTCAGGATTGGATCCAAGAATGAATCCAGGGATGAATCAGGGATGGGATCAGGGATTGGAGTCAGGGATGGGATCAGGGATTGGAGTCAGGGATGGGTCAGGGATGGGTCAGGGATGGGTCAGGGATGGTGTCTTGGCCATCCAGGGCCTCCCACTTATACTGGGCTCCTGCTCCACCACTTGAGCTGTCTCCCCATGGAGTCTTTTCTTGCATTCCCATCATGGAGACCCCACCCCTAGCCCCACCTCCAAACACCTCACCAGGGGGATCAAAGGCTCCGTAGTATACATTAGGGAGGGCAGGAGGTGGCATAGATATTCGGCCTGTGGCAGAGCTAGACTGCTTATAGTGCCAGCCTTGGGGTGCTTGTGTCATGTCTCAGAGAGTGTCAGACCCCCCAGAGACTCCCCCAAGCCTGGTGTCCTTAGGGGAGTGTTTGTGCACCACCACCCCATGCCCCAGACCTGCCCAAAGTGGTGGACATTTCTTGCATTCAGACATTAATGGAGCATCTACTATATCCTGGGTGACTGGCCACAGGCCTGCCCCTGGGTACTCAGAGCCAGGGGACTGACCAGCAGGTGTCAATGATACCCCAACCTGCTGTGTGGGGCGTCCTGGCAGTGGACAGAGGTGGAGAGTCAGGGTACCCCAGTAGCGAGTTCATCAAAGTACCCCACCCAGGGGCCTTTCAGAGTTGAGGTCCCTGGTGGTGTCCGAGCCAGGGCAAGCTCTCAAGGTGACCCATTCTCACAGGCCACAGTGCCAATAGGGTGAGCCTGGCTGAGACATGGGCGAGCCTGGCTGAGACATGGGCATCTGGCTGCACCCCAAGAGGTATTTTAAATGCAAAAGGGGTTGGGGAGCTGAAGAGACTGTGGGCACTCCCCAGCAGGCAGACAGGACCCCTGGTCCTGAGGGTCTGCCCAGGGCCTCTGAAGGCCCTGAGTGACAAATGTCTGTCAGGAGCAGGTCCTGCCCACCTTGTTCAGCGGCTGTCCAGTGCCTGCTGTGTGCAGCACCCACAGATAAAGATATGCTTGGAGTTGGGTGCCTGCCCAGGGCTCTGGATGGGAGACCAGGTCTGTCTGTGTAGGGACCCTCATGTGTTGAGCTGGAGAGGAGAAACAGGGAGGAGGTGGGATGTTAGGATCATCTTTGGAGGAAATTATTTGGGACATTTTTAGGTGAAAAGGCAATGCCTTTTTAATAAGCTCAAGCCTGGTTTCTCGGGTGAGAGGTTTTGCTGGGGTGGGGGTGGAGGGGGTCAGGCAGTCTCTAGGGTCACACAGGTGGCTCCTGATGCTCCTCTGAGCCCTGATGGCCCAGCCGTGGCCACAATGCCCCGAGTGACAGATGTCTGTCAGGAGCAGGTGGTCATGGTTCGGCCCCTGACCTCTGGGGAACTCCCATCATAGCCCACCCTGGACTAAGGGGAGTCAGTGTTCTGGGTCCAGTGGGGTGGGGTGGGTGAGCCAGAATTTTGGGGAGTTCCCAGTGGATGTCAGGCTTGGGGATGGTGGAGGGCACCTACCCTGACCCACCAGCCTCTGGAGCAGGCACTGGGGCAAGAGGCTGCCCAGGGCGCTGCCGCCTCCTTCCACACATGGTGCCTGCAGCGTCTCGGAAGTAGCCGAAATACCCTGACCTGTTTTTCCAGGCAGCGGCGGTGGCGGCGCCTGGCTCTCCCACCCGTGCTGGTGAGAAGCCGCCAACAATTTCCATCCCAAATTGATTTCAAATAAGGAAGAGTTATCACACACAATCATATAGGAATAATTTATCACTCGTTAATAAAAGAGCAATTACTTATTCACATTGCCCTAGCCTGCCTGCTGCAGATTCACATGTAAAAATAAGATTGGGGTTCTCCCAGGAGTTAAAGGGAGCCTGTCTGTGCCCTGTCAAGGCTGGGGAGCCCTCCCTGGGGGGCTGCAAACCTTGCTCTGGTAGCCCATGTGTAGATGGGTCCCCTCTGGTTTACTCACCCTGGCCCGGTGTGTCCCAAGTGTCCTTCTTTGGGGGTGGAGGCTCTGATCTGTGAACAGAGTGAGGCAGGGATTGGGAGGGGGACGGTGGCAGGGTGGCCCCAACAAGACTAGGAATGACTGAGCACAGTTTGACTTTCCAGCCTGGAGCTGCCCCTTCAGGTGTCTGGACCCAAGATCTCCTCTGTGTCCTTGGCCATGTCTGAACGGGGTCTGAAGAATAGAGTGTGGGATTCAGAGGCTACTAAGACATTTCAACCCCTGGGCGCCTGCCTCTAACCCCTTTGCTTTCATATCTGCTGATACACTCTTTTCCAGTGTATCTGTTATGTTTCTAGGTTTCAGTGCCAAATACGGAGTGGTTTTCAAATGATAGCGCTGGGATCAACTGGGGCTCACTGGGGTACCGGCAGGTTAGCCCTGCACCCAGGTCTGGAGAGTACTTCCCCTCACCTACCCATGCAGATTCTCCATGTGCCCAAGAGGCTGTCTTCAGGTTTCAGGGGTCCCTACCCCAGCCCCCAATTCTCCTGTCCTCTCCCCAGCTTGGTACTGCCACTTTATTTCATAGCCAGTTTCCCAGAGGGATTATTACATCGTGAGGTATGGGGCAAAGGGTGGCTATGGCAATCTTGCATTCTTGTATGGCTTTTGATTTTTCCTGAAGTTTACAACTGACTTTGTCTTTGATGGGGAAGGGGTTATAGAAGGATGGAGCCATACCTGGCGTGCTCAGGGATCACTTACGGCTCCTGTGCTCAGAGATCACTCCTGCCTGTGCTCAGGAGACCATCTGTAGTGCCAGAGAATCAAACTGGGGTCAGCCATGTGCAAGATAAGTGTTTTCACTTGTCTTGTATCATTGTATCACTTGTCTTTCCATTGCTCATTGATTTGCTCGAGTGGGCACCAGTAACATCTCTAATCATCCCTGTCATGTGCTAGTGTAGCCCAAGGGCATCTGCTCTCCTCAGGAAAATGAAGAGCCTCAAACCATTCATTCAGGTCATGGGAATGAGGTCTATTATTGTTGCTGTTTTGGGCATATTGAATACGACACGGGTAGCTTGCCAGGCTCTGCCGTGCGGGTGGGATACTCTCACCATAAGTGTCTTATGCGCTGTAATATCTCTTTGGCCCCAACTTTAACTTCCTCTGTTTGTTTTGCAAACCACACCTGGAGATGCTCAGGGGCTACTCACAGCTCTGTGCTCAGGGAAGGGGTGCTCACCATGGGGTGTCAGGGATTGAGTTCGGAGCTCCTGCAGGAGAGGTGTGCTCTCAGCCCATTGCACTACCTGTCCTGTCTTCCCTCTGGCCGTGACGGTCTTCGCCTCGGGCCTTGTCCCCACCTGGGCAGGGGCACCACAACCCTTCACAAATGTCCAGAGCTTCGCTTTGTTGCCCCACATCTGCCTTCCTTGGGGCTTCCGCTAAGGACATCCCTGACTCAAACAAGAAGAGTCACACCAATCGTCCAACGTCACAACTCTGCTCATCTGGGCGGCGGGTCTGGAGGTCATCCCGGATGCTCGGGGCAACGTCCTGTGTGGTGTCCCGGCCCGAGGGTGCTGCCTAGTCTGCTCCTCGCTGCTCTGCTGGAGCTCGAGCCCCTGTGGACCCTGGTGTCTGCTCTCACCTTCTGAGGGCCAGAGGCCTGGGGCATCGCTCCCAGAGATTTCCTGCTATTAGTTCTTGGAGTTTTTCTCTTCTCTCTTCCTGTGTTCTCAGTTGAAACTCCCGTGAGACAGGTGCTAGCCCTATATTTGGCTTCTGACTCTCCTTGCCCCCCCACCCTCTTCCCCTCTTCCTCCTCTGTCTGTCTGTCTCTCTCACTCCTCTCTCTCTCTCTCTCTCTCTCTCTCATTCTGGAAGATTTCCTTGACCTTCTTTCCCAATCCTTCTATTGATTTTCTGAAATTTTAGCAATTCTGTTTCTTCCCTCCCAGGCACTCTGCTTTCTGACTCCTGCTTCATTGCACCCTGTTCTTGTTTTAAATCCTCTTATCCCCTGCCCCATCTCTGCGACCTCTGTCTGCATCGGCACCTCTTCCAACGTCTGTTTTTCTAGTGCCATTTACAGGGGCATCACAAGGGGTGGTTGGATGCTTTGTTGAGAGCGGGGTTCGTTGGCAGGCTGGGTGCCCTCCCATCCACGGGGCCCGATACCCTGGGGAGTGCTTCACAACCGTCCTGCTGTGTCCACAATTCCTAGATGCATCATGATGCCGGGGGCTATCAAGCCCCAGAGACACTCAAGGAGGGTCATGGAGGAGCGGGAGCATGACTGTAGCCCCAGAGACCTGCCCAGCCACGCCCCAGACCTCCTCCAGATCCGAGTCCTGATGCCGCTTTGCCCTCTGCAGCATGCACCATGCCCACCTGTGCCGGGATGCTACCCCTGGCCCCTGGCAGTGTCCTCTGGGTGTGTTTGAGTGTTCCCTGTGCCCAGCCTCTTTCACAGTACCCCTCTTTCCATTCACCTCACACCCTCAGGTCCCGGAAGGTCACAGAGTGGCTCCTGCTGCGTGGCCTCAGCAGAATCGTGGCCTTCTCCGACTGCTACCTGCCTTCACGTTGGGTGAGGGTCTGGGGCAGGGGACTACACCCCCATGGCACAGGTGTTTCGGTGCTACGGCACAAAGCAAGTCAGCAAACCTGTGCTGGCAAGGGATAGACGTGAGCCGGCCTCAGCTGTGTGGGCCACACTGGCAGTGCCAGAATGAGCCACAGTCAACACAGAGGCCTGCCTGACTGTTTACAAAACAACCACACCCTGAATGCCAGGTGCTGGGCAGTCTGGCACCTGGAACCATGGTCTCTAGTGGGGGGTTTTCTGGCATCGGCACCAACACTGGGTGATTGACCTAGTTGGGGGTGAGATGGGGAGCAGCTCAGGCTGAGACATCATTTGTCCCCAGATCCCTTCTCATGTGTCTCTCGCAGGACCCCTGAAGGCTACATGGAGCTTCTGCAGGGTCTGCACAGGTACTGCCTTCCTCTCCCCATTCACTTCTCTCCCAGGACAATTTGGAGGTCTGGGGCCAGGCTTGCTGGTTTCTCATGACCCAGAGCAGTAAGCAAACGAGAAGTATCCCAAAGGTCTGCTCTTGTCTCTCCATAGAGGGGCGCATCCTGCTACCTGCCTTGTCCATGACATTTGACAAGTGCCAAGAGCTCAGTGCGCCTAGGAGCTGCCTGCCCATCCTCCCTGCTGCAGGGGGCAGCAGCCCGCTGATGCCCTGGTGCCTTGGCGCTAAGAGGTCTGCAAGCCCATGTCTACTGCGCATTCTGTGAGCAAGCACCTGAGTGGCCCTCCATGTCGTGTGTTCCTCTTAGGCGTTTCTTCCTGCCATGAGTGGGTGCTGTCTGGCGGGGTGCTCCCAGGATGGGCAGCTTGGTGCAGGGGTGAAGGCAGGGTCTGGAGGAGGGTTGGCATGGGCTCATCCCTGCGCTGCCTGGCTGTGCACCAATCCTGGACACTCGGTGCTAGGGGATGTGGATGCAGGGTCGCAGGTGTGCGATGTGTGGATTCCACCCCCTGGCACCCTCGCTCTCCCATCCTAAGCCCCCACCCAGGACAGAGAAAGGTGTGTTAGTTCCTGGCTAGTGTCCTGTATTGAACTAGTTTGGACTGCGAGGCGCGGGCTGTGGAGACAGGTAAGCTGTGGAGACAGGTAGGCTGTGGAGATGAAACTCGCCAGGTGATGGGGTGGTGGGTGTTTGTCGGTCTGATGGAGTGGGGTGGTGGAGTCGGCCTGACTCCTGGGTCCGATGGAGTCGGCCTCTAGGGGGGTGGTGCTGGTGGTGTCCATGAAGCCAGGTGTTGTCCCAGCAGTCCTGGGGCGTTAGGTGGAGCTTCAGTTGGACAAAGCCCCAGTGCTGGGCTCCCAAGGTGGGCACTGGAGCAGTAGACATTGGATGGTGCTGGGAGGGGAAACTCTCTGGTTGTCCAGACTCCCCCTTTTTTTAATTTTGGCTTTTTGGGTCATACTGGCAATGCTGAGAGGCTATTCCTGGCTCTTTTTACTACCGGTGGTGCCCGGTGGGGACCATATGGGATGCCTGAGATTGAGCCCAGGTCAGCCACATGCAAGGCAAATGCCCTACCTGCTGTACTACTGCTCCTCACCTCCCTGATTTTTGACCTAGTTGGGGGGTGACATGGGGGAGCAGCTCAGGCTGAGACATCATTTGGCCCCCAAGAAGACCTTGTCCCCAAGACAAGGTCTTTGTAATTTGAATCGCAGTTACAAAGTGAAGATACACTGTTACAAAGCGATTTTGTAACTTTGAAACAAAGGTCTACAATGTTGCAACACCTGACCTTTCACCAGTGCACATTTCTCGCTGGTGGGTCAGTCTTAACAGGGCGAACCCCCAAGGCCGGTCATGAGT
This sequence comes from Cryptotis parvus, assembly GCA_021461705.1. Classification (NCBI taxonomy): domain Eukaryota; kingdom Metazoa; phylum Chordata; class Mammalia; order Eulipotyphla; family Soricidae; genus Cryptotis; species Cryptotis parvus. The sequence continues at coordinate 2,647 of JAJIBD010011644.1, read as the reverse complement.
GCTTCTCTCAGTCTACATGAGTCTCATTCTGGTGGTAGCTCATCCCCTGATATCTGGGGCCAACTCAGGACTCCACAGCCGCTTCCAACCCCCTCCCCACCTCCCCCATCCTCCAGAGCTCCTGCCATGCACTCAAGCTGCCTGCCTGTGGCCCTTGGTTGGGCTACAATTGCCTCTGGCCTGTGGCTGGTGTGGAGATCAGCTGTCGTGTTTGCTGGGCACCTGGTCCAGCCTGACCAATGGGCAGCTCCTCAGTCACGTGCCCTAGGGCAGGCTGGGTATGGGGTCACATGCCCGCAGCAGGGCCCTCTCCCTGCCAGCCTTGCTTTTTTTTTCTTTTTGGGTCCCACCCAGCAATGCTCAGGGGTTACTCCTGGCTCTTTGCTTAGGAGTTACTCCTGGGGTGCCAGCCTTGCTTTTTGACTTGGAAGGAACCTTGGGGCTTCCCCGTAGGTCTGAGTTGACTGGAGATTGGAGGGTAGGAGATGAAGCTTGGGCTTAGTGTGGGGTAGTCGGTGGAGAAGAGGGAATTTTAACACTTATCAGCCTGTGGAAAGATGGGATTTGGAGTCCTACTAGTTTTGGGGCTGGGGGCTCCACACTTAATTGTCCTCACCATAAACTGGAAGACCATTGGCCCCTGGCCTGCTGGCACCATGCCAGGCTGGGGCTGCCCCTTCCTCCATTTCTGGGTTCTGCCTTGGGCAGATCTGCCCTCCAGCTCCTCTCTGTGCACACGCTGGCCCAGAACTGCTTCCTCCCTGGCCCAGCGCCCACCAGTGACTGAGCTGCCAGCCTGTCCTGTCTCAGCTGAGAAGACACCTACGTATTGGGACCTCTGGGGTGCAGAGTTGACACCCCAGGGGATGTAGGACCCCAGGAAGGGGGTGTGGGGAGTTGTTGTCCCCACTCCTGGTATTAAGCCAGGGACCCAGGAAGCAGGGCGGATGCACTGGCCCCCTCATGCCTGACCGCAGGCTGGCCGGAAGGAAAGTGGGTGGTGAGTGTGAGGAGCGAGTGAGAGCAGGGGGACAGATGGCCGGTGTGGGGGGGTGGGCGGATGAGCCAGTCACCGCAGGGGGCCGGTGGGGTGGTGAGCAGGCAGAGCGGAGGGGTGTGAGCCTGCTGTGGGGTGCCCCTGACCCTCTGCCACGTGCCGATGCCACCTCCCCACCCCCACCCCGCAGCTATTTTGGGTGCTGGCATGCGCTGCTGAGTCCCTCTCCCCATGGTCTGTCAAGTGGCCCTTCACGGGACACCCTCAGTGTCCAGAAGGGCCCTGAGCTGACTCGTGTCCTGGCTATGCCTCAGCTGTTGCCCACCCCTCCATCGACAGCAGACCCCAGCCTGGAGGGAGCGGGGGCAGAGCCTGTCTGGACAGGTTTGCGCTTGGTCACTGCAGGACTTGTGCCCACCCATCATCCTGAAACCTGGACTCTTGCTACTGAGGCCACACAGCAACCCACCCCAGGGTTGGCGGAATCCACTTTGTGGACCTTCCCCCCCATATTCCCTGGCCTCTCTTGAGCTGGCCTTACCAGCTGGCTGCCTCAGTTTCTCCACCAGTAAGCCAGACTGGTGGTTCTCACAGTCCTACCTTGTTATACCTGCTGGGAGAACTTTGAGGAGCTCCTGAGAAAATGTCTCCCATCCCATCACCACAGCCAGCATTGAAATCCCAGGACTGCGAGCCGGGTGCTCTGGGCTGCCAGGAGTCCCCAGCCAGCACTGCCCCTCAAGGGTAGGATTTGGAGAACTGTACCCTCCAGACTTCAGGGCAGGCTTGGACTGGGGTGGGGATCCCAGAAGTGTGGAACCTGAACACACTAGGCCTCCCCCACCAGCAGCCTCTGGTGTTGCTGCTCTGAGCTGCCGGCCCAGAGCCACTCCCTCTGCAGCCTCGCTCAGGATCCGAGGGACCTGCACCGCCTGCCCTGCCTCACAGGAGCTGAGACAGCTGAGCATTAGGGTGCTCCCATACCCAATGCCCTCGAGCCTCTTTCCCTGCCCCCACCCCTAACTTCTGCCCTTGGGTGGCTGCTCCATAGCCAGACAGCGCCATGAGGGTGCCCCAGGAGGCCCAAACCCATCCAGCCTGTGCTGAGTCTGAGGGAGAAGACTGGTGTGAAGTCAGGGCGGAGAGAGAGTGATGATCTGATGCTGTATTGGGGGGCTGTGGTAGGAGGGTCATGGGGGCTGCAGAGGGCGCTGAGGGGCATGCATGCCCATGTGTCCCATGGGAGAGTCACGCTGGCCTGGAGGGGCTGGGTTTCCCCACCCCGCCCCTGCCATGTGTGCCCAGATGGACACTGAGCACTGGGACCCCATGATGCTGGTACATGGCTGGTGGGGCAGAGGTGAAGGCTAGCAGGCTGGGGACTAGGAGCGGGAGGCTGGTGGGCCTGGGCACCGTCCAAGGGCTCTTGTGGGTGTTCAGGCCTCCTGGACACCCATAGGAAGGCACTCCTGGAAGCTGGGAAGACTGGGCAGATCTGCCTTCCATCTCCTCTCTGTGCACACGCTGGCCCAGAACTGTTTCCTCCTGGGCCCAGCGCCACCTGCCAGGGTAGATAACCTAGCAGTCATTGAGCTTCCAGCCCGTCCTGGTCTCAGCTCGAGAGACACCTAAGTATTGGGACCTCTAGGG
>JAJIBD010011643.1:0-42533 GCA_021461705.1 Cryptotis parvus | reverse complement strand
CGAGGCAGGACGTTAGCACTGCAGATGGGAGAGACTGTTTCTGGGGCTTTAGTAAATATAGTGGGGGTAAGGGTGTAAACGGTCACTGCCCCAGGCTGTGGCTGTGCCTCAGGACCAGCCGCTGACTGCACTGAACTGTTTCATCTGGTGCAAAGGGGCCCAGCAGCCTCTCCCTGCCCCTGTGGCACCTCCGGGCATGCCCAGTGCGGCTCAGAGTGAGCCAGCCGCTGACCAGGAGCCTGGACTGTGGCGCCAGACCTGTCCACCATTTGTGTGGTCTCTTTATTTCTTTTTTATTTCTGGATTTTGACCACTGCCAGCCATGCTCGGCGCTGACTCCTGACTCTGTCCAGGGATCACTCCATATGTGGCGCTAGGATTTGAACCGTCGTTGACCATAACCTGAGCCCATGAACTGTCCCTCCAGCCCTGGTGTGGCGCCTTTAACCCTCCACCTCAGTGAGACTTGGAGGTGTTTCCTGGCTCCACCTTCTTGGCACCAGGAAGGAGATGCCAGGCCAGATGCCCAAGCTTTTTGTGGCCAAGCCTCGGCCGGCTTGCCCTTCTCTGTCACGGTCGATGGGTCATGTTCTTGGCTGGGGACGGCTGTTGCTGGCCATGGATGCAATGTGGCCAGCTTCCCTGGGCCAGGCTGCCTTCCCTGAGGAACTGCAGGGCCACTGGCTGGTCCAGGGAGAGTGCGAGATCTCTGCATGCCAAGGACCCCTTCCAAGGGGCATTTTCATGGAGTCATGCAGGCACTTGGGATCCAGGCTTCCTTCCCGGGAGAGAGAGGATCTGAGGGCGGGACACTGTCTGGTGCTAACTTCCCTGTTGTGCTCACCCAGAGGGACTCCTTCCGCCACCGGGGGCGGCCCACGTGTGGGGCGCTTGCTCTGTGTGGACATGAGCCCCTCAGTAGCTTTCTTGAGCAGTGGGGAGGAGGGGAGCACGGCTGGGCGGGAACACAGCGCCTGGCCAGCCCGGAGATGTGACTTGGTAGACTGGATGCCGAGGGCCTCCGGGGAACGGGCTTGCCCCCAGTCCCAGAGGCAGATGGGGCTCCCGGGATTTCTGGCTCCCAACAGCAAACCAAAATCCCAGCAAGTGACTCCAAAAGACGGGCTTTATCGGCAAGAAGATTACTTATAAGCTGGAGGCGAGTGTGGCCGGCACCAGGTGAAGAGGGGCGGCGAGACAGAGACAGAGACAGAGACAGAGAGACAGTCAGAGACAGACAGAGAGAGAGAGAGAGGCACAGAGAGACAGAGGGCAGAGAGAGATAGAGGGGAAGGAGAGAAAGAGAGAGAGAGAGAGAGAGAGAGAGAGAGAGAGAGAGGAGAGAGAGAGAGTCTAGCTTTATTCCCAAGGGGCAAAACTGTCTGACTTATTTGTAGATTTCCAGGGACTTATTCATATTCATGAGCAAGGAGCTCAGGCATGCGCAGTGGGAAGCATAGAGTGGCCCCGCCCTGTCTGTCCAGGCATGCGCAGAGCATACAGTGCACACTGCAGTTACAAAAGCTCGGTGGGTAGCTGGCGTGTGTTCCAGTGGGTTGGCAAGGGTTTTAAAAAGGTGGCTGGTGGTGGCAGAGGCGTCGCTGTGGAGTCTTCACAGCCAGGTGCTGACCTGTGGAGTTTGAGAGCAGAGAGCCAGTACAGTGGGCAGGGCGCTTGCATTGCCAGCAGCTGACTAGGCTTCCATCCGCCCGAGTGAGCCCTGAACACTGCAAGATGCACCCCGCCCCCAAAGAACATGCTGTTTGCAAGGTTATGGCCTCAGCGGGTGCTGACAAGATGGCTGCTTGGCGTCTGTGCTTTCTATTTTTTTTTCCTTTTTGGATCACACCTGGCAATGCTCAGGGGTTACTCCTTGCTCTGCACTCAGGAATTACTCCTGGCAGTGCTCAGGGGACCATGTGGGATGCTGGGGATCGAACCTGGGTCGGCCACGTCAAGGCAAACGCCCCTACCTGCTGGACTATCGCTCCAGCCCTGTCTGTGCTTTCTTACAGTCTCCAAAGCCCTCGGTATTGGCGGGAAGAAAAGGGCACAGGATGCTGCCGGAGTTTGGATTCTTGATGCTAAACCCCTAGGACAGGGGGCCAGAGCGGTAGTACAGCAGGTTGGGCAGTTGCCTTGGCTGACCAAGGTCGTCCCAGCATCTCACATGGTGCCCCGAGCCCTGCCAGGAGCATTGGAGTGTAGAGCCCGGAGTCAGCCCTGAGCACTGCCCGGGAGTTGGCAGCTCGGTGGCACTCAACACCCGCCCTGTGGTCTCCGCAGCGCCCGCCGCTCCCCACAGGCTGCCCCGTGTCCTGCTTCCACCTGAAGCTCCTGCCTGTTGGCACACCTGAGAAGCTGCCAGGCGCCCTGGCCCCAGGTGGCGCTGGCCTGGAGGGAACGGCACGTCCCTCTCCCTTCGGAGAGCGCCGCCTGTCACTCCCTTTGCGGCCCTGGCATGCGCCCGGCCCAAGCTGTTGCCCGCACAACAGGCACGCCAGCGTTTCCTCTTGCTGCCAGCCAGTCTGTGCCAGCCACATCCCAAACCTTGCCCAAGCCCCACCGCAGTCCCAGACGCCAGACTGGGGAGAAACTACCACTGCCCGTCCCTGAAGGTCACCAGGTCCTCACAGCTTGTGGGGGACAGATGACCTGAGTTAGTGCTGGACTCCAAGCCAGGAGACCCCAGGGCCACCCTGCCAGGATGATTCTTAGCCCTGATTCTGTCCTCGAATGGTCTTCACCTGAGTGGGCTTCAGGGACGTGGAGAGGAAAAGAAACAGAAGGTGCTTGAAACTCCTGGGGGCTGGGGGCTGGCGCCTTAAATTCCGCCGCGTCAAGCTGAATTGGAGCATTTCCTTCCTTGATCGCCGGCAACCAGCCGCTGGCTTTCTGTTTCAGACCAGTAACTACCAGCAAACTCCCCTTGTGTCCCATGAGGCAGAGGCTGTTCCTTTATGAGACCTGCTAAACCTCCTACTTCCTTCACTGCCTGGGACTCGGGTGCTCAGGGCCTCCTGCGGGGGGCAAGGGCTGGAATTTAACGGTTTTCACCTGCTCTCTCGGCAGACCTGGGTGCCTTGTGCCCCCATCGCTGGCTTCGGCTGCCCCCTGGTGGTCACCATGAGGCCCGTTCCCCAGGACCAGTTGGGAAAGCTGCTGCAGGCCACTTGCTCTCTGGGACATGAGCAAGGACAACCCATTCATATCGGAGCCCCAGGTCAGTGTCCACTCGCCCGGGATTCTAGCAGCTGGGCTTGAACTTCGACCTGAGAAGATAGGAACTTTTGTGTTCCTGGGTTCCCATGCGGGTCCGAGTCTCCGCCCAGGCTTGTGAGGGTCCGCACAAGACTCAGATGCCCTCAGATTGGGAGGGGGGAATCTCAGAAGATGAGCCAGCTCATGTATTTGGTCCTGAGACTTTGAGGGATCCAGGGGTGAGCCCGTAGCAGTCGGGCACAGCTCTGTGCCCAGGTTTGAGCCCAGAGCACCTTCTGCTGTAGGATTTTATTGGCTGGCATAGCTTTGCAGGGAAGCACCAAGTACTAACTCCGTCTGCCAGTGCGTGAGCAGACCCAGGGCAAGAATCTGGAAGCTGCCCATGCCACTCAGAGACCCTCAGGGGAGGACTCACACCTGTCATCCTGAAGGGACAGAGGCGGCACATGGCGCCCTCCTGGAAAGAGGCCCTGGGGCCACCCAAAGCAGGAGTCAGCTGAACTGGGTTGTCACTTGTGCCGTGGTGGGCCCAGCCCTTCCCTACCGGATGCTCTGATGCCTCTGGGGGCAGGGGGTCTCATTGGGGGTCAAGACCACAGCTAGGCTGACTTCTGAGTTCTGTCTCTTGTCAGCTTCTGTCCTGGGATGGAATTGGGTGGGTGCAGCAAAGACGCCGGCGGGGTTACCCCGACCGGAGGGTGGGACTCGGTGTTCTGATGAGCACCGGTTCCTCGTCTTCACCTGTGCACGCTTCTCTAAGGCGGGAGAGAAGCTCAGGTCACTGGGGCACTCTGTGGTGGAAGCCGCAGGCTCAGAACCGGCATGTTCGCTCTGTCTCTCCCATCTGCAGAGCTGCTGGGGATCAAAGACCTTTCCAGACCTGACTACGGCGACGCTGTGGCCTGTCAGCCTGGGGACGTCCCCGTGTTCTGGCCTTCTCAGCTCACCTGTCTTGAAGCTGTCAGCGGCTGCAGTAAGTCCTGGTGTCTGGGGCCAGGATGCTAACCTGGAGTGCCACCTGCTGGGCCTCCAGTTCTTGGCAGTACAGACTCAGAGTGCAATGATTTAGGGAACAGAGTCACAAAACGGGTCATTAAACACGACTGTCGCCACGGTGAAGGTCTGTCCTGGGAAGGGGCAGGAGTTGGGTGCCCAGAGGTCTCCCCTTTCCTGGGCTTGAGTCTCCCCTAACAGGTCACTTGCCTTTCAGCCCAAATGCATTTTTATTTTGCCGGGGTTTATTTTCTGTTTTTAGGGTTTCTTTGGGGGAATTATGGGGGGGAGCACTTCCAAGCAGTGCTCGGGAGGCCTGAAGGCCACTCCCAGCAGTACTCAGACAAACAGGCTGCTGGGTGGCGGGCCAGGGCTAGAACCTGCCATGCCTCCCGGGCGCCTCGTGAGCGGCTGGGCACAGGGAGAGTTGGTCGCAGCTCTGCCCCATGTCTGTGAGTCTCTGGGGATGAAAGTGTCCTATTAACAAGGATCATCCTCCACAGATGCCCCCTGGGAAAAGTTAATAAAAGTGTTGCATCTTATCATTGAAGTCTTTGAGGGTTTACTGAGCTGTTTGTTGCTAGCTGAGCCTTCTGTGTTACTAGTTTTGTTTTTATTTTATTTTTTTTTTTTTTTGCTTTTTGGGTCACACCCAGCAATGCTCAGGGGTTACTCCTGGCTCTGCACTCAGGAACTACTCCTGGCGGTGCTCGGGGACCATATGGGATGCCGGGATCGAACCTGGGCCGGCATGGGCCGGCCGCGTGCAAGGCAAACGCCCTACCCGCTGGGCTATCGCCCGGCCCCAGTTTTGTTTTTTATTGAGCTTCGTCATATTCTATGCTACTACCCTAACTTGATGGACCCCCACTGGGCTGTCAGTTTTGTGGAACTTGAGGTGTCCAGGGGCTCCGAATCTGTAGGAGTGAACCACAGAGTTCCGTGGCTTGCTGGCATCTCTTCTGAGAGTCCTTGTGAAGCTGTGAAGTTGCGCCGTTGTTTCCCAGGGATGTGGGCGCGGTTGCTGGGGCTTCCAGCAGCAGGGGGCTGGGCTGCGGGCAGGACAGGCTGTCTGCCCCATCTCTGAGAAGGCCCCCAGTGTTTCAGCCCTAAAACGGGTGTGCCTGGAATTTTTGTCATCTTGGCGTCTCTGCAGAGGTGAGTCGTGGAGTAGGGTTGGCATGGCGGCAGCTGAGGGGTGCGGGTGCAGCTGTCGCGCTGCCAGCAGGGCAGGGACTCAGCCCACCCTCCCCGAGGGGGCCTCAGAGTTTCCAGCCCTAAGACCAGTGAACCGGTGAGTTTCAGCAGCTTGGTCAGCATCTCTTCTGGGATTAGTCATGGAGCAGCGCCATTGTTTACATGGGGGCGGCCGTGCGTGTGTGTGTGTGTGTGTGTGCATGTGTCTCTGTGTCTGTGTGTGTGCGTGTGTGTCTGTGTGTCTGTGTGTCTGTGTCTGCCTCTGTCTGTCTGTGTGTGTTGGGGGGGGCAGTGCCAGGGATAGTCCCAGAGCCTCATGCATGCAGGGTACTTGCTTTACCAAGTGGGTCCCCCAAATGCATTTTGATTCAACATATATATTTTCATCTGAAAAGCTTTGAAGCTCATTCTAAAGGAATTAATATTTCACATAGTATAGCAAAGTATTTGTAGGCTTAAAAATAATTTGTTTCTGGGAAAATTAAGCTGACTCCAACCTATAGTTTGTTGGTAAATATAAATACTTTATAAAGCCGCTCTGTTAAAACATTTTCTCAGAGGGGCCGGAGCAATAGCACAGAGGGTAGGGTGTTTGCCTTGCACATGGCCAACCCGGTTTCATTCCCCGGCATCAAACATGGTCCCCGAGCACCGCCAGGAGTAAATCCTGAGTGTAGATCCAAGAGTAACCCCTGAGCATTGCTGGGTGTGACCCAAAAAAGAAAAAAAAATTCTCTAGAGGACTAGGTGATACTACAAATATGAGAGCTCCTAAACCAGCTCGCTGTAAGACAGGGCTTCAGTGAAATGTTAATAATATCAACGATTGGGGTCACCTTCAGACAACCGAACCAGGTTCAATCCCCAACACCACAAATGGTCTCTCATATGTCCCCAGGAGGGATCCTTGAGCCCAGAGCCAGGAGTAAATCCTGAACACAGCCAGATGTGACCCAAAAGCCGAAATAATAATAGTAATAATAATAACAATAACTATTAAAGTCTATTTCCAGTAGACACTGAAAAATTCTAGGTGTACTAAAAAGCACAGAACTTAGTGTAGGGGCCAGAACAATAGCACAGTAGGTAGGGTGTTTGCCTTGAATGCAGCCCACCAGGGTTCGATCCCCAGCATCCCATATGGTCCTTTGAGCACCGCCAGGAGTAATTCCCGAGTGCAGAGCCAGGAGTAACCCCTGAGCATCGCTGGGTGTGACCCAAAAGGCAAAAAAAAAAAAAACAACCTTAGTGTTGCTTTCATTTATTTTGCACATTTAATCGTTTTGTTGTAGCTGGTGGTGCTAGGGGTAGAACCCAGGGCTTCGAACACACCAGGCCAAGCTACCTCCTAGCCCCCTTCCTCTGAACCCCTCAGGGAGGTCCCTGTTGGCCTGACTCTGGGGAGGGAGAGATGCCCCGGTGCCAGCTGTCGTGTTTGTAGCATGATGCGCGCACCTGCTGTGCCAGCCGAGCCTTGGCACTTGGGCAGCTGCGACCTCCCATGGATGTCCTCACCGTCTCCTGCCACTTGGGGTGGTCTCACAATACCAACAACCCCGCCACGCCTGTTTTCCCCAGCCCTTCTGTGGTGCTGTGCAGTCGCACTCCTTGATTGTAAGAGCGAGCAAACGGCGCCTTCATCACCTGCTTCCTTGGCTCCAGACAGCACGCTCAGCCCAGCCGTCGCTCATTAACCTCTTTTTATCTTTATTTTTTTTTCTTTTTGGGTCACACCCGGCAATGCTCAGGGGTTTCTCCTGGCTCTTCACTCAGGAATTACTCCCGGTGGTGCTCGGGGGACCATATGGGATGCCAGGGATCAAACCCGGGCCGGCATGGGCCGCCGCATGCAAGGCAAACGCCCTACCCACTGGGCTATTGCTCCGGCCCCTATTTTTTTTTTTTTGCTTTTGGGATCACACCCAGCAATGCTCAGGGTTACTCCTGGCTCTGTGCTCAGGAATTACTCCTGGCACTGCACAGAGGACCATCTAGAATGCCAAGGATTGAACCCGGGTCGACCCATGTGCAAGGCAAATGCCCTACCCACTGTGCTATCACCCGCCCCTCGTTAACCTCTGAGAGCCGTCATGCTGGGGGCTGCTCGCCCACTCCTGATGGGGGAGACCCCCACCCTGATGTGCACCTGACCTGCTTGTCCACTGTGAGGTTTTGTCCAGGTGGATCACGCTGGTCCTGTGAAGCTTCGGGTCTGCCCTTAGGCCTGAGGAGTTGGCTGAGTTTCTCCGTTAGCTCTGAGCTCTTCCCTGCCCCCAGGGGACCTGGACATTGGCTCCATGACCCCACTGTGCTGCACCAAGTACGCACGAAGCCCCATGGGACTCTGCTGGGCCAGAGTGCTGCTTCTCCTAGAAAAGAACTGGGGTCGGAGTCACATGCTTCCCAGTTGAGAAACCCTGGGCGAGTATATAAGAAGATAAAGGCTCTAAAATGAGGGTGAGGTGGGCTGGAGAGATGGTACAGCGGATAGGGCACTTGCCTTGCATACAGCTGACCCGATTCAATCCCCGGCACCACATATGGTCCCCGGGTTCCCATCAGGAGTAATCCCTGAGCAAGAGCCAGGAGTAAGCCCTGAGCATTGCTGGCTGTGGCCCCAAAACAAAACTAATGAATTAATTGAAAAATAAAGAGAAGACAGGAACGGACCTCTGCAGCAGAGCCCATCCTTGGTAAGTACAAGGCCTGGGCGCCAGTCCTGGGAGCTAATTGAAAGTTTAGCAGAAGAAAGCAAGTAGGCTTCTGGGTGCAGGACAGAGACAGCACAGGAGGTCAGGTGCTTGCTTGGCCTGGTGCAGACCCCAGCTTGATCCCTGGCACTGACTATGGCCAGGGGTCATCCCCCGAGGTCATTCTTGAACACTGAGGCCAGGGAAGCACCTGGGCACAGCCAAGTGTAGCTCCCAAACCCAGCTCCCTCTGCCAAAACATGGTTCTGAAGAAAGTCAAAGCGGAAGTTCAGCATCGTGAACATTACATGCAGAAGGACCAGAGCTGAGCCCAGGCAGAGCCTTGGGAGTGATGTGAGCCTTCAGTCATGACGTGCTGGTCTGGGGGACCCCCTGGCCCCTTTATGTGCATTTTCCAGTCAGCTCTGACAACTGTGTGAAGCATAAACATTATTCTATAGTTGAAAACATGAATTTGGAGAGGCTAAATCCCGCTTTCAGATGCACGTGTTTGCCGCACTATGACAAGCTCTTAATAGCTCTGCTTGACATATCCTGAATATTAACCCCTTATCAGATGAGTATTGGGTGAATATTCTTTCCCATTCTTTGAACTGTCTTTGTATCTTGGTCACTGTTTATTTTGAGGTGCAGAAGCTTTTTAGTTTCATGTAGTCCCATATGTTTATCTTTGCTTCCATTTGCTTTGTTAGTGGTGTTTCATCTTTGAAGATGCCTTTAGCTTCATTGTTGTGGAGGGACATGGAGAGGATCATGTTGAGTGAAATTAGCCAGAAGGAAAAAGACAGATATAGAATGACTGCACTTATTTGCATGATATAAATAAATATAGCATGATACCAATATTTGGCTTATCAAATACGACACGGTAGCTGGCCAGGCTCTGCCGTGCGGGTGGGATACTCTTGTAGTCAACTCTAATCTCAAGCATTTATTGAGAAACTGCACGGCCACTTTGCGCACGGACCTTAGAGACAGACATGGGGCAGAGCTGCTACTGGCTCTCACTGTGCCCAGCCGCTCATGAGGTGCCTGGGAGGGATGGCAGGTTCTAGCCCTGGCCCGCCACCCCAGCAGAGCCTCACAACAAGCCAGACGACCCCTCACTCCATGAGGACCTCCATTTTCCACATCCCCTCCCCCACTTCAGAACTCCACCCAGCAGACCAGCCTATCACAGCCCAGCTCGTGCGGCCGCAAGCGGCGTGCAGTTCATCAATAAATGCTGGATTTTGAGATGACTACAAGAGTATGCTACCCAAACGGCAGAGCCTGGCAAGCTACCCGTGTCGTATTTGATATGCCAGATACCAGTAACAATTATAGACCTCATTCCCATGACCTGATGGAATGGTTTGAGGCTCTTTATGTTCCTGGAGCAAGCAGGTGCCCTTGGGCTCTACTTGCATGAGACAGGTCATATGGAGATGTTACTGGTGCCCGCTCGAGCAAATCGATGATGAACGGGAAGACAGTGGTACAGTGATACAGTGATACCAATATCCAAGGTCAGGCAAAACATAGATCAGGAGGTCTTGTCAAAGTGGAATCTACCACAAACATGTGGGAGTCAGAGGTTAGGTAATACAGAGAAGGGAACAGTGTGCTAATAGTGGTCAAAAGTGCTAATACCAGCCTAGAACTGAGCATTGAATACAGGCAAAAAAAATACACATGTCAACCTCTTAATGTATGTATTGCAATCCACAGTGTGTAAGGGAAGTGAGAGAGAGAGAGAGAGAGAGAGAGAGAGAAGAAACCTGCCATAGAGGCAGGCTAGGGAGGGGGAGGGAATCGGGGACATTGGTGGTGGGAAATGGGCACTGTTGGAGGGATGGATGCTGGAACACTGTATGACCGAAACCCAAACATGAACATCTTTGTAATTGTATATCTCATGGTAGAATAATAAAATATTAAAAAAAAAATAGCTCTGCTTGTGTGTCCCAAGGTGCCTGGGATCTGGTGGAGAGGGTTTTTAAAAGAATGCAATTAGCATAAATTGAAGCAAATTGTCAGTCCTCTGAGAACACAGAAGCCAGGTTCAGAGGGCGATGCTGTTTGCCAGCAAACTCGACATTTGCTGCAAAGGTGACCTGATGCATTGTGGGGAGACCAGTGAGTCCATGCTGCTTTCTGTGGGACTGAATGGATGGCAACACCTAGAGCCTTAACTGTGGCTCCACTTCACGGCTTCTCCCCCACTCATTCAGCTCATTCAATTCCAAGTCAGGGAGGAACCTGCTTAACTAGAGCCATAACCAGCTGGTTCTGACCTGCAGCCAGTGAGCAACTGGGGAGGAAGCGGCGCCATCTTGCCCCTCCAGTGGACTTGATGACCACAGCCAGGGTTGGATGAGGTGGCTGAGCTCAATCCCTTGTGCGTTTTAGAGACCCCGCTGGCTTTTGTCAGCGCCCCTGGTTGTACCGTCATGACCGACCTGAAGGACACTGAGGCTCTGGCCAGCTCTCTCACTCCTGACAGAATTCCAGAGATCCACCAGATTTCCCAAGATCCTTTGCACTACAGCATCGCCTCAGCTTCAGCCGTGCAGAAGATTCAGGAGCTAGAATCTACAATTGCCGTAGACCCAGGTAAGGAACTGAGCATTTCCTCCTGAAGGACCTTAGGTCTTCACTTGTATCACTTGTCTTCCCGTTGATCATAGATTTGCTCAAGCGGGCACCAGTAACATCTCCATACGTCCTGTCGCATGCTAGATAGCCCAAGGGCATCTACTCAATCCAGAACATAAAGATCTCAAACCATTCCATCAGGTGATGGGAATGAGGTCTAAATTGTTACTGGTATTTGGCATATCAAATACAACACGGGTAGCTTGCCAGGCTCTGCTGTGCAGGTGGGATACTCTTGTAGTCAACTCTAATCTCAAGCATTTATTGAGAAACCGCCACGGCCGCTTGCGCACGGACCTTAAGACAGTCATCACCATGTCATGTAGATAAGGCGACATGCCAATTATAAGTGCAATGTGATGATGGGGGGCAAACAATAATGGGGTGGAGGGGGCGGTGCAGGCTCGTGGCGACAGGTCGTGTTGTTCAATGGTCAGATGCAAGGCCCTCCAGGGCCATCCATGGTGCTGCTTGGGGGCGAATGTGCCCGAGGATTGAACTCAGAGACAATGCTGTAGACCTGTGAAATCTCTCTTCAGTCCCTCAAAGAGGGGCCTGAGTGTGGGGTCAAGCCTGTGCCTTGCATGGAGCCAATCCTAGTTTAGTCTCTGGCACTGATGGTCCCCGAGCACCACCGGGCACTGCCAGGCAACCCGCAGCACTGCAGGCCCTGAGCATCGTCAAACTCTCTGGGATCTTGTACTAATCCCCTATTGTTGGCTGAGAATCATCAGGAGGAGCCCCTGGGCCTCTTGGGTGCCACTTGGGAGACCTCCCCCAGCCCCCAAAAAATTTTCCAGGGACTAGACTTAAATGCACAAAATACTTATGGTGATGATCTCTGGATAGTGGAATTATGAGTGATTTTTTTTTTATCTAGAAAATGGGGTTTAGAAGGTGAGTTTATTAGCTGGCCATATTGCCACCAGAATTAAATTAGGGTTGGACCAGAGCGATGGTACAGTGGGTAGGGAGCTTGCCTTGCACGTGGCCAACCCAGGTCTGATCTCAAGCAACCCAGGTGCTCCCCTGAGCCCCACTAGGAGTGATCCCAGAGCATGGAGCCAGCAATAAGCCCAGAACACAGCCAGGTGTGGCCCAAAAGAATTTTTTTAATAAAAAAATTAATTGGGTTTCAGTCATAACCAGTGGTGCTGGTGGTGTTCACGGGTCTCCAGGGCTTGTTCGGGGGACCGTGGGGTGCCAGGGAATGAACCAGGGTCAGCTGCGTGAGATCACACCCTCCAAGCCCTGTGCTGTGTCTGGGCTTATTTCAAGAGATTTCCCCCGGGACGAGTCTCCCGGAGTTGGTGGAGAGCAGCTTTATCTGTCTGCGCGGGGTTTCTAATGACCTCTGGGGCTTGCGCGCTGGGGTCCTCCAATCCGGTCCAGGTAGGTTTGCTGAAAGCTCTTGGAGCTTTTACTACGTCTTCACTCCAGGACCCAAAATTCTAATCCCTGGCGGCAGTAGGGGGGCGCTGTTGCACATGTAAAGTCACCCCATTTGCTGACAGAGGCTGGGAGAGTTGGGTGTAGACTCCACAGGGGCTCCCCGGAAGTTTTGTCCTACAGGGGTATCAGCAAACAGCAGTAACAATTCCCTCTGCGGTGGCTGCATCTGCCGCAGGTTCCTTCGGATTAAGGTCGGTGATCAGTGAGGGACAAGTTCGAATCCGAGACTAACAGGACGTCACCTGAGACATTCAGAAACGCTCTCAGGTGCGGGAGGGGGAGGGAGGTGGGGACATTGGTGATGGGAGATGGGTTCGGGTGGAGGGATGCGTGTTGGAGCACTGTAGAACCAAAACTCTACATGAGCATCTTTCAATTGTATGTCTAAAATGGTGTAATAATATTTGGGGGGGAAATCATAAAATTAAAAAAAAAAAAGAAAAGAAAAAAAAAAAAGAAAAAAAAATTAAACCATATTCATGGGTGTTACATAAATCATGGTCCAAAAATCAAACTCTGGAAAGAATATGTACAGGTTTTTTCTGTTGGACTTGTTTTGTTTTCGGGTCACACAAGATGGTGCTCAAGACCTGTTCCTGGCTTGCAAGACCATATAGGGTGCCAGTGATTGAATCTGGGCCAGCTGCATGCAAGGCAAGCTTCCTGCCTGAGGTACTATCTCTCAAGTCCAGTGATATTTTTATTCTAAGTAGAAGAGCATAACAAGGAGTTGATAAATTTACAAATAATTTTATTTGTGTCAATATTTTTATATATTCTCCTGTATAATTTTACCAAGAGTTTGTGAGAGTCCCACTTTTTCTCATTAAAACCCACTCCTTCAAATCTACCATTCTCATTATGGTATAAATTAACCCCATAGACCCTAAGATTTCCATGTCATCATACTTGTTAATTAATGAGAAAATAGAGGTTTTGTTGTTTCGGTCATGCCTAGTGGTGCTTAGGGGCTGCTTCTTGCGGTTTGCCCAGGAACTGCTCCTAGTGGTGCTCAGAGGAACATGAGGTGTCACAAATCAATCTCAGAACTCCTGCATACAATATATGCACTCCAGCTCATTGAGCCATCTCTCCCTGTCCAGGATAGACTATATTATAAATTGACTGATTAGCTGTATGTATTTTATTTATCTATCTATTTATCCTTTTTGCTCTTTGGATCACATCCAGCAATGCTCAGAGATTGTTCCTGGCTCTGCACTCAGAAATTATAGCTGGCAGTGCTTGGGGGGACCATATAGGATGCCTGGGGATCGAACCCAGGTCAGTCATGCAAGGCAAACACCCTACCCACTGGACTATTGTTTGTTCCCCCTCCATATATATTTTAGTATGTTTACACATGGTACATGTATTTCTTTTCTAGTTTTACTAAGGGCTTCAGAGGGTGTTAGGGTAGGCTTAGTACTGTGGAAAGGTTTGCAAGTGATCCTGGAAATAAAAGCTTGCCTGACATTCCTCAAAATAAATAAATAAATAAATAAAAAAAAATTAAAAAATTAAAAAATTAAAAAAAAAAAAAAACGCCTCAGCCTCCCCTCGCTCACACCCCCTTTCTCCTCCCCTGGCCCTTTCCGCTGCTCTTTTTTTATTTATTTTTTTTGGGGTCACACCCGGCGATGCTCAGGGGTTACTCCTGGCTCTACACTCAGGAATTACTCCTGGCAGTGCTCAGGGGACCATATGGGATGCCGGGATGGAACCCAGGTCGGCGCGTGCAAGGCAAACATCTTCCCCGCTGGACTATCGCTCCAGCCCCTCCGCTGCTCTTTTTAGTTTGCACAACTAGAGACCACAGGTGTGGCCTCTTTGACCGCTGTTCCCCGCTGTTCCTGAGTGGGTGCCTGGAACCAGGGCACAGGGCGGGCTCCAGAGGGGTGAGGCCACGCTGGGGAGGCAGAGAGTGACCTGCACCGTCACACCCACCAGGGACCCAGCAGTGTGCCCACCACACTGCGTCATCCTATGGGATTCTAGTCTTCACCACTCCAGGCTCCAAGAAGAAAAGTGGAAGAATCCTAAGGACGTAAGCAGCCTGGCCCAAAGGTGACCACTGCCTCTTCTGTGCCCCCTGGCAGGTTGGTCAGCCATTGCCTTACTATCCTTCCCTCCTGGGGATGGAGGAAAACGGGTTTTGGTGGACAAGTGTCAGTTTCCATCACCTCCCTTCAAATCCGCTGTAGAGGGGCCGGAGCAATAGCACAGTGAGAGGGTATTTGCCTTGCACACAGCCAACCAGGGTTCGGTCACCAGCCTTTCCATATGGTCCCCTGAGCACTACCAGGAATAATTCCTGAGCGCAGAGCCAGGAGTAACCCCTGAGCATCAACGGATGTGACCCAAAAAGAAAAAAAAGGAAAATTTATGCCATAAAAAAAGAAAAGCAACAAACAAGCAAATCTGCCATAAAGTCCAAAGCCCCCACACTGCTGTTGGCGTGAGTCTCTGGCTTAAGCTCGGGATTTATGGCTTTTTGTACGTGTTCCTGCTTTAAAATCTGGGTTTTGGTTTTTAGGATTTTTTTGCATGCATTTGTTGTATAAACTTGGGGTTTATGGGGTTTTTTTTCGTGCATTTCTTCTTTAAACTCAGGATGTGGGTTTTTGCGTGTATTCTTTAAACTTCGGGTTTATGGTTTTTGTGTGCGTTTCTGCCTTAAACTCGGGTTTATGGGGTTTTTTGCACAAGTTTCTCTTTTAAACTTGGGATTTCTGGCTTTTATGTGCATTTCTGCTTTAAAGTCAGAATTTATGGGTTTTGGCATGCATTTCAGCTTTCAGCTCGGGTTTATGGTTTGACTTTGAAACTCCAGGCAACCGGGGCATCGGGCACCTGCTCCAGAAGGACGAGCTGCTGCTGGCCGCCCTGTCGCTGTCCCATGCCCGCTCCGTGCTCATCACCACCGGCTTCCCCACGCATTTCAACCACGAGCCTCCGGAAGAGAACGATGGCCCTCCGGGAGCCCTGGCTCTGGCCGCCTTCCTGCAGGCCCTGGGCAAGGACGTCTCCATGATCGTGGACCAGCGAGCCCTGGGCTTGTTCGAGAAGCTCGTCGATGAGGCTGTCCAAGAAGGTGAGCCTGAGCTGATGTCTGCTTCCCCAGTGGACCTGGGGCCAGCTCCCCAGGGACAGCGCAAAGGACTAGGGCTGTGTCCCCGGTCATGCCTGGGGGGAGCCTGGGGGGCTGTCTGGGGGAGTGGGGGAGAGCCTGGAGGAGGGAGAGAGGAAGGCGGGCACCAAGCACTGCCCCCGGCTGCGTTCCCTGCCCTGGCATCGTGTGGAGGCTATTCTTAGCCGCCGCCTTCCCAGAAGCCAACCTGCCCTCCCCTTCACCAACTGCCTGGCTCAGGCTCCGCAGGACCCCAGCTCACAGCTGGGGTTGGGGCCGACTATCTTAGCCTCTGCAGAACTTTTCCTTCTGTGTGAATGAAGGGAAAAAAGAGCAGCCTGGCCTTTGATAATGCTTCTGTTCTGGGGACAGACGCCTGAGCAATATGCAGAAAGCAAGTTCCCTCCTTGCTGCCTGGCCGACCCCGCCAAGGTGGGTTCTCGGCAGCTGGCGGGGGGTTCCGCCCACCCCCAGCTTCCATGCTGAGGCTGTTTCTCACCACCAGTGCCCCACCTGTTTGGTTCCTGGGTCCCCCTTCTCACTTGGCCCCTGGATCAACTTCCAGCCAGCTCTGGTCTTATTTAGCACCTGCTGTGTGCCGGCCCCAGCTGGGCTCCCGTCCAGCCCCCTCCCCACACCCCAGGGCCTCTCCCAGCCAAGGAGAAAGCAGAGTCTCAGCTTTGTCACAGAGCCAGTATGGTCAGCCCTCCCCACGGTCAGCCCACCCCATGGTCAGCTCACCCCACGGTCAGCCCACCCCATGGTCAGCCCACCCTGCGTTCAGCCCACCCTGCGGTCAGCCCTCTCCACGGTCAGCCCACCCCAGGGGTCAGCCCACCCTGCGGTCAGCCCACCCCACGGTCAGCTCACCCCATGGTCAGCTCACCCCACGGTCAGCTCTCCCCCATTGTCAGACCACCCCGTGGTCAACCCACCCCACGGTCAGCTCACCCCTGCGGTCAGCTCACCCCGCGGTCAGCCCACCCTGTGTCAGCGCTCTCACGGTCAGCTCACCCTGCGTCCTTCGCTTCTGTCCATCCCACGCCCCTCACAGCGCTAGGGGGTGCTGCGTCTCCCAGCTCATCATGACACCCCCTGCCTGTATGACTGGGGTGTCCACTCTGGAGTGCCTGTGGGGCATCTTCCCCTCATAGACAGGACAGGCCCCTGGTGTGGGCAGCAGGGAGGGGTCTAACAGTGAATACAACACCATTCACTGGGGTCTAACAGCGAATCTTTTGTTTGTTTGTTTTGTTTTGCTTTTTTTTTTTTTTTGGAGGGGGTCACACCCGGCAATGCTCAGGGGTAACTCCTGGCTCTACACTCAGGATTTACTCCTAGCAGTGCTCAGGAGACCATATGGGATGCTGGGAATCGAACCTGGTTTGAATGCATTCGAGGCAAAATTTCAACGTGCTGTATTATCTCTCTGGCCCTGAGGAGCTAGTTTTACATCAGTGTTTGCATTTTGATAGTAGCTTAGGTCACATGTTTGCAATAGTGATCACACTTAGGATTTTGATGTGGAAGGAGGTTAGTTTTTATTCTGTTTGGGAACCACACCCTGTGGTGCTCAGGGGTTACTCCTGGCTCTGCAGTCAGGAATTACTCCTGGTGGTGCTCAGGGAACCATATGGGATGCCTGGGATTGAACCCAGGTCAGTCACATGCAAGGCAGACGCCTCCCCACTGTCCGATCACTCCAGCCCCAAAGGGTGCCATTTTTAAGTGTCAAATTCCCAGTGGAAATCTCTCTTAACACAAGTGGCTAACTCGGGGCCCAGAGGTCAGGACCTTTCCTCTGCAATTCTTTTTTGTTTGCTTTTGTTTGGGGGCCAGACCTGGTGAGCTCAGGGGATGATCATTCCTGGCCATGCTTGGGGGACCATGCAGTGCCAGGGATCCAACCCAGAGCCTCCGGAATGCAGAGCATGCTCTTAGCCGCTGAACCCCCTCTCCGGCCTCCTCTGTGGTTCTTGAGTTTCCCTGCAGAAAGGGTGGGGAGGAGGGGTGAGCGCAGCTGAGATCTTGGGGCGGCAGCCAGAGTCTGGCAGAGCTGGAAAACTTGGCTTTGCCTATGTCCAGATGTTCAGCCACTGCCTTTCTCATCTATGGTGTTGGAGAATGATTCTCGTCACTGGGAACCACTGTAAAATTTTTGTTTTGCAATATGCAAAAGGAGGAGGGGAGAGAGAGGGTGGGGAGAGAGAGAGAGAGAGAGAGAGAGAGGGAGAGAGAGAGAGGAGAGAGAGAGGAGAGAGAGAGAGAGAGAGAGAGAGAAGGAGAGAGAGAGAGAGAGAGAGAGAGAGAGAGAGAGAACCTGCCATAGAGCCAGGTTGTGTGTGGAGGAGGGAATCTGGGGACATCGGTGGTGGGAAACGGGCACTGGTGAGGGATGGTGCGGGAACACTGTACAGCCAAAACCCAAGCATGAACAGCTTTGTAACAGTCTATCTCATAGTCATTCAATTTAAAAAATTGTACAAGGCAGGCGCCCTCCCCACCGTACTATTGCTCCAGTCCCTCATGTGAAAACCAAACAAGGGCTGCATGTCACAGGCATGGGAAGGGCCGGCTTGCTGGCACCACCTCATGAGCCAGAACTGTCATGGCAGAGGGGCCTGGCGGGGAGGGTGCGGGTCCCCTAGAGCCGTTGGCATGGACGTGTGTTGCTCTAGACCCCCGTGTGGGCCACTCTGCTCCCCTCCCCCAGCCTGGCGCTTACTCAGGACTCAGAGTAAACCTCGGGGCATGGCATTGTGCTCTGCGCCGGGGGTCCCAGCGTGGACCTCATCGGAGAATGACGTGACGGGAACCCCCGGAAGCGGCAGCTCCCCGCTCCCCGCACTGTGGCTGTGATGCCCCTTTGAATTGTTTTCCAGGAGTTCTGGAGATGCACATCCCACTCCTGACTTTTCCCGGTGGATCCACGGACGCCGCTCAGAGCTTTCTTTGCAGAGATGGGGACCGAGCATCACCCAGGTGCGTGCGCCCGCCCCAGGTTGCGTGGGCACTCTGGGCACGCCCGTGTGCTTGTTTGTTTGCCTGTTTCGAGGCTCTGCCCAGTGGTGCTCAAGGAGACTCCAGCCTTGTGCTTGGGGGGTTGCTCGGTGCTCAGGGGACCCAGTGGTGCCGAGGGTACAACCCGGTTTCCGGCGGTGCACTTGAAGGGCAAACACCCTCCCCCGCTGGACTGTCACTCGGCCCCTGGCAGTTTTCTGTGTTACGTTCTCTGATAGTACGCGCTTCCCGCTGGGTTCACGGAGCTCCCACTGTGCTGAGGGTGAATCTCTGTAGATAGACCCCCGGTAGGCCCCTGGGAGTCTCCGAGGGGATAGACTGGTGCCACTCTTTTCCTTCCCTGTCTGTGTTCCCCTAGTAATAGAAGGTAACAGTGTGAGCCGGGGGAGATGTGACCTCGCGGCTCAGGGTGTCCAGTGCTGGGCCTGCCGAAGTGGCCGGGGTAGGCTGCGGGGACCCAGCTGAGAGGGAGGGAACCAGGAGGCCTAGCCTGGAGGCTGGGAGGAGCAGTCGGGTCTGGGATGCGAGACGGCCTGCAGGGTTTCCTCTTTCAGTCTTACTTCTGAAGTAAGTAAATTATTTTTGAATTTGTTTGTATTTGAGACACTGAGTTTCAATCATGTTAATGACAGGTTAAAGCATACAACCATTCCAACACCAGAGTGCCCGCCTGAGCCGGGGAGTGTGTGTGTGTGTGTGTGTGTGTGTGTGTGTGTGTGTGTGTGTCTGTGTCTGTGTGTGTCTGTGTCTGTGTGTGTCTGTGTCTGTGTCTGTGTGTCTGTGTCTGTGTGTGTCTGTGGCTGTGTCTGTGTCTGTGTGTGTGTGTGTGTGTGTGTGTGTGTGTCCCAAACACCACCCTACCTGCTCCATATTTATTTGTTTGCTTGTTTGGCTACACCTGGTGGTGCTCAGTGGATGCTCCCGGATCAGTGCTCTGGGGTTGCTCTTAGCAGTACTTGGAGGATTATGTGGTGTCAGGGATGGACCCTGGAGCTCCCGCATGCAAAGTACTACAGACCTTCCAGCCCGTCCCTGGGCCCCAGGTTGTCTCTTGAACTGGCCTAACCGTGGAGCCCAGAGCCGGCTCACGGCTGGTCACCAGCCAAGACCCCTAGGAAGGAGACACGTAAGAGATGTAGGTTCTTCCCACCCTGGGAGGACACTGCACCTACTCCCAGCAGGTTCGACCACCTGGTGGCCATCGAGCGGTCAGGAAGGGCGGCCCGACGGCGGTTATTACAACGCCAGGAAGGTGAACATCAGACACCTGGTGGACCCCATCGACGACCTGTTCCTGGCGCGCAGGCGACTCCTGGGATCTCATCCACCGGTAAGCAGGGGCCTGGGGACTCCTAAAGGCCCACATGACCCCAGGACAGGAAAGAGTGACCAGGGACTGCTGTGTCCCACTTCTCACGCAGCCTCTGTGTGAAGGTCACCAAGGACCGCACCGTTAGAATCTGAGGTTCCCACAAGGCAGGAAGGGAAGTGGCCCAACCTCACACCAGAAACACCAGCTCGAAACAGCAGGCACTGTGAAAGCAGGCAGGGGTTGGCCGCAGCAGCTTCTGTGTGCCGTGGAACCGCGTCTCCCGCACAAGTGCCTTCTTGCCTGTTCCCACAGGCTGCGAGCAGTGCAGTCATTTGATGAGTTTCCATATGGGCACTTGAGCCTTTGGATTTGTTTATGTTCTAGTTTTTTGTTTTGGGGCCACACCTAATAGCGCTCAGGGGTCACTTCTGAGTCTGCACTCAGAAATCATTCCTGGTGGCGCGCAGGAGAGCCACTGGGGATGCTGGACATTGAGCATCAAGGCAAATGCTCTCTGCTGTATTGTCTCGTCCAGTCCCCGGCTTTCTGTGTTTGTCCCCAGGAGGCACCGCCAGGAGTGATCTACTTAGCTGCTGAGCCAGGAGGGGTAGCCCCAGAGCGATTGCCGGGTGGAAAGGCAAAAAAATCATTGCCTGGTGGTGCCCAGGCGACCACTGGGGATGCTGGCCATTGGGTTCGATTCCAAGGCAAATGCTCGCCATATGGTCCCCGAGAACCACCAGGCTTGTATTTCCTGGTGCAGAGCCCCAGGGAGAAGACCCCTGAGCATTGTCGGGGGTGCCAATTTAAAAAAAATGCTAGGAGCAGGGGCCGAGGTGATGGACCAGTGGGGAGGGCGCTGGCCTTGCACGTCACCGACCCAGGTTTGATCTCTGGTGTCCCATATGGTCCGGGAGCACCGCCAGGAGTGATCCCTGAGTGCAGAGCTAGGAATAAGCCCTGAGTACCGCTGGGTATGGTCGAAAACCCAGAAGTAGGAAAGGAGGCTGGAGAGATAGATGGCATAGCTGGTGAGGCCCCTGCCAGGTACCCGGCTGACCCGGGTTCTATTC
Organism: Cryptotis parvus; assembly: GCA_021461705.1. Classification (NCBI taxonomy): domain Eukaryota; kingdom Metazoa; phylum Chordata; class Mammalia; order Eulipotyphla; family Soricidae; genus Cryptotis; species Cryptotis parvus. Next base: position 21,785 of record JAJIBD010011643.1, on the reverse strand, counting down.
CCGGCATCCCACAAGTTCTGCAGCATCGCCAGGAGTGATTGCTGAGCGCAGAGCCGCAAGTAAGCCCTGAGCACTGTCGGATGCTCAAAACAAAAAAACCAAAAACCACTACCACAAATGTGTGGGAGCAGAGGTTAGGTAAGACAGAGAAAGGAACAGTGGACCAATGATTGTCGAAAGTCTATTACAATCCACAACATGTAAGAGATGGAAAAGAGAGAGAGAGAGAGAGAGAGAGAGGGAGAGAGAGAGAGAGAAGAGATGGAGAACCTGCCATGGAGGCAGGCTAGGGGAGGGGGAGGGTATCGGGGATATTGGTGGTGGGAGATGGGCACTGGTGGAGGGATGGGTGCTGGAACGAACACTGTATGGCTTTAAATCCAAACATGAACATTTTTGTAACTGTCAAAAATAAATCAAAAAACAAAAAAAAACCTAAGGAGGACAGTGGTTAGTGTCTGCCTAGCATTTTCCTGGCCCAGACTCAATCCCCGGTACCGCCTGGCCTCTGAGTCCCCAGCACTTCCCGGCTGAGCAGAACCTCGTCCTCAGCCCTGGCACTGAACTACCTGCCCAGTTAGCCAGGTACTACCACGGGTGGGCCCATGGTCCCTGAAGACCACTTGTAAAAACACCTAAAATAAGATATAAAACCCAGTAAGATGGCCGTCAGGCCCAAATCCGAGGGCCCAAGGAGGTTTGAGAGGTGCCCAGCTAGTTGGTGTCACGGGAGTCCATCTCCAGGAGCCTCCTCACGTGGCCGTTCAGGGGCTGGGTGGGCTCCCCCGAGGGACAGCCCTGCTCCCTGCAGGGCCGGACGCAGACGCTGGTGTTATTCGGGCCGCAAGCCTCTGGGGTCCTTGGCGCCTCCAGAGCTCGGTGTTCCCAGACTCATTAGCAGCCTCTGGCTTCTGAGGTTTTGCTGAGACAATGCGCTGGGCTGATGGGGAAATGTCCGCAAATGGCCATCCTTCCCAGAAAGGAGCTCAGGCGTGGCGCCCACGGCTTCCTGAAGTGGACCCAAGGGGCCTGTGCTTGCGGGAGGCTTACCAGGGTGGGGATGGAAGGGGTCTCTAAGTCACAGGGGTGGGCAGTGCCCAGGGAGCTGCCGAAGCACGAACTCCCGCCGCACGCACAGGTCTGCTCTGTGTCCACGACGCCCTGGGGCCTGGAGGAAGCAGGTGGGGCCCGTACTTGGCAGCTTCACAGAGCCGGGAGCCTTGTCCTGGCCTCAGTAGCCAAGACCCACCCCCTCGGGGCTGTGCCAGTGACCCCAACCCCTCCCAAAGTGTTCCTTCCGCCCATCGCTGCCCCACCACACCCTTGAACTTCTGGTCTCCGTCCCTGACCTGCCAGGGGCAGAGGACAGCAGCCCCCACACGCAGTACCTGGACAGGGCCGGGTACTGCCCCTGTCCAGGGCCCTGAGCAGGGGCCTCAAGGCCAGGACAGACTTAAGGAGAAAATGGGAGGAAACGAACAGAATTCCAAAGTGCCAGGTTACATCTCTCCGGCCCCTTCCACCACTTCTCACCTTCACGCTTCCTCACCAGGGCTATGGACAGACCCTCTGGTGCTGGCGGTCCAAACTGCATTCTCTTTGGAGGCTAGCAAAGACCCTGAGTTCCTGCTGAGGGGAACTTTAGAGACCCCCGGCATGGACTGAAATGAGCAAATGCTTTGTAGCCCCCACACTTCACACATGTGCCTTGAAGGCCGTCTCCAAGCGCCCGCAACACCTGTCCCACTTCTGGAGTAATGGTGTGACAGCAGGGAGGGCGCTTGCCTGGCACACAGCCGACCTGGGCTCAGTACCGCGTATGGTCCCCTGAGCCCTGCCCAGAGCGAACCCCGAGTGTAGAGCAAGGAGTCAGCCCTGAGCACCGCCAGGTGTGGCCCCCAAAACAAAAGCAGTCTAATCCGCTGGTCTCTGTGAGCGGGCAAGAGCTGGCACTGCCGGGCTGAGCGCCCTGGGCCCCTCTCTAAGCAGGAGCCACTTTGGGGAGGCCTCGAGTATCTCTGGGTCCGTTATCTCTCATGAACCTGGCACCTCAGCAAAGAAGACACCTCACCTTTGGTTTGGGGCCACACGGGCGATGCTCAGGGATTACTGCTGGCTCTGCACTCAGGAGTCACTCCTAGCAGTGCTCAGGGCACCATACAGGGTGCAGGACTGAACCCAGGTCAGCCACTTGCAGGCAAACACCCTCCCTGCTGTCCTATCACTCTGGCCCCAATATGCCGACTTGCTGGTGAGTTCCAAATCAACTGGTCCCCCCCACCCCCCATGACTGGAGAACTTTCTAGAACACATGAAAATGCCACTATAACCGTCTCCTGGTGGCCTGAGACTATACCCAGAGACAGCTTGTTGCTTCCCTGATGCCGTGAGGCGCATCTGCGGATCGCCCTGTACCCCACCCGTGTTGTGCGGCCTATAGACCGACTTGGTTCTCTTCTGTCCAGGGGTAGGAGATGGAGGCAACGAGCTAGGGATGGGCAAGGTCAAGGCGGCCGTGAAGAAGCACATCCGCAATGGGGACGTCATCGCCTGTGACGTGGCAGCTGACTTTGCCGTCATCGCGGGTAAGTCTGGCCTCGCTGGCTACGGGAGGTGCTGGCCGGTACTGGCCACCACCGCTCATCTCCCTGAGTGGCGGGGTGGGGCCTGGGTCCCAGTGTGCGGGTCTCATCCATGAGCCTCCGATGCGCACAGTCTCTGTCCGAGCTTTGTCTGGCTTGTGGCCCTGCTCCACAGGGTTCCTGTCCCAGTGCCGGAGCTGATAGGAAGCCCCAGAATACACATATGTGCAAGGTAGTGGAGCCATAGCACAGCGGCTGGGATGCTTGTCTTGCACCGGGCCAAGCTGGGTCCATCCCCAGCACTCCATAGGTTCCCTGAGCACCTCCAGGAGTGATTCCTGAGTGCAGAGCCAGGAGTAACCCCTGAGCATTGCTAGATGTTACCCAGAAAATATCTTTTAAAGAGTAGTTGATACCTCTAGGGCCCCAAATCTCTATTTAGACCTTTGCACTCCTATATGCATAGTGATGGTATTCACAGTAGCCTCAATCCGAAATAACCCAAGTGCCTAAGAACAAACAACTGGTTAGAGAAACTATGGCACATTTACGCAATGGAATACGACTTGGCACATCTACACAATGGAATACGACATACGACTTGGCTTTAAGTGAAGATGAAATTGTGTATTTTGCTGCTACATGGACGGATCTGGAACATGCTGTGTTGAGTGAAGTTGGGAGGGAGGGAGACAGAAACAGGATAACCTCTTTATTTTGGGGATCTAACGAAACAATATGGGAATAACAAATGCTCAAAGGCAACAGGAAGTGAGAGCCAGTTTCCTGCAGGAAGTTAACCTGGGAGGGGGGGGGGGGCTTGGACAGTGATGGTCACGCTGGGGCTGTCTAGGGCTGCGATGTTGCGTTACGAGAGAAACTATAGTACCTAAATTCATTAAATTTAAAAACGGGGTGGGCTGTAGCTACAGTACATGGGAGAAGGCATTTGCCTTGCGCAAAGCCAACCCAGGTTCGATTCCCAGCATCCCACAGGGGCCCCCAAGCACTGCCAGGAGTTATTCCTGAGTGCAGGCCAGGAGTAACCCCTGAGCATTGCTGGGTGTGACCCAAAAAGTGAAATAAAAGAAGAGAAATGATTTACAGTCTGGAGCTGCGTTTGATGTTCAGAATGAAATGTCACAACAATAAAGAAACTTACACGGGAGCGTGAGGAAATGAAACTCAGCTCCCAACCCTGACACCTAGACAATTTGTGTTTATAACTGGTTACCAGACGACAAACTGGAATGCCCCGGACAAAAAATAATTAAGTTCTGCAGCCTAGGGGCCAGCCTTAGGTCGTCTGGCAGCTTCTCACCCAGGCATGCGTCTCTCCTATTCCAGGTGTTTCTAACTGGGGGGCTACGCCTTGGCCTGTGCGCTCCACGTCCTCAACAGTTGTGCCATCCACAGCCGATACCAGAGGAAGGCCGTCGGGCCCCCCCAAGGATCCTGGGGAGCGCAGCTGGACTCAGTCCCTGCCATCCATCACTAAGGTAGTGACCTGAGTGGGACCCCCACCCCCAGACACCGGAAGCAAGGCCTTGAGCACAGCCAAGGCCGTGGAGTGAGTGACCCTTGACCTGCTGTCGCCATGGTGGAGGGCAGAGGGGAACGACCTTCTCCCACCCGGCCCTCCCCAGGACAGCTGCTCCTGCTCTGGAGCCTCCTGGGTCTGTCTGGGAAACGGGCACCACCCGGATGGTGGCAGATGCTGAACGCCTAGCCCACATGTGGAGGGCATCAGCCTGGTGCCTGTGGGTGTCCTTCTCAGCCCAGGCTGTGGTGGGACAGTCACCCGCCTCCCATGGTGCTGAGGACTGGGGCTCCCGGGGCTGGAGGCAGTGAGCCTGGCGGAAGTTGGGGGGTGCGTCACAGGAAGGTGGGGACAGAGCTGGGGCGAGACAAGCCTAAGCTGCCTGGGGAGACTTCTCGGGGCAGGGCACGAAGCAGGGCCTTCCTTCCCCCAAGTAGGGGCTCCGGAGCCCTGTGAGATCTTTGTGGACCTGGATTTGGGGGGCAGGATGCATGCTGTCATCAGCGTGTCCACACCCACTGCCCAGGGCCCCAGTGAGGCCAGGGCCAGGGGCTTCTTCCTTCCTCTCCTTCCTTCCTTCCTTCCTTCCTTCCTTCCTTCCTTCCTTCCTTCCTTCCTTCCTTCCTTCCTCCCTCCCTCCTCTCCTCCTCCCTCCCTCCCTCCCTCCCTCCCTCCCTTCCCTCCCTCCCTTCCCTCCCTCCCTCCCTCCCTCCCTCCCTCCCTCCCTTCCTTCCTCCCTCCCTCCCTCCCTTCCTTCCTCCCTCCCTCCCTCCCTCCCTTCCTTCCTTCCTTCCTTCCTCCCTCCCTCCCTCCCTCCCTTCCTTCCTTCCCTCCCTCCCCTCTCCGTCACTTTTCCCCACTCCCCCGCCACAGTGGTGGGTTCCCATTCTGCAGGTCGGAGTTGAGGCTCCCAGAGGCGAGGTGCTTGTCTGAGACCCCTCCCCACACACAGAGCTGGAGCTGCTCCCTCCGACTCCATACCCTGGGCTCAGAAATGCCCAGTTCCTGCGGTGCCAGGTGGGGGCAAAGGGCAAGGACAGGACCAGGGCCAGGTCGGTGCTCAGCAGCTGCAGGGGGCACGTTCAGGGGAAATGCTTCCCCCGGGGAGACTGGGGGCTGCCTCACACACACACACACACACACACACACACACACACACAACTCCGGGGCTGCCTCACATGACTCCTGATTCACACACACGCGCATGTGCACACGCACACACACTCAGGGACTACCTCACACGACCCCTGATTCACACACACACACACACTCGGGGGCTGCCTCACATGACTCCTGATTCTCACACACACACACACACACAGACTCAGGGTGCTGCATTACACACGACCCAATTCACACACTTGCACAGACACATACAGACACACACAACAGACACATGCTCAGGGGGATGCTTCACACACAACCCGATTCACACCCACACATAGACACACACACACTCAGGAGGCTGCCTCACACATAACCGTGATCTGACCCCTCACACATACATACAGATACATGCACACACTGCACACATACAGACACATACACACAGATGCATACAGACACACACTCAGGGGCTGCCAAACACACGACCCCTGATTTATACACATGCACACACAGACAAACAGACACATGCACTGTGTGCCCTGTGAGCACTGTCATGGCCCCAGTGAGCACCATCATGGCCCCAGTGAGCACCATCATGGCCCCAGTGAGCACCGTCATGGCCCCAGTGAGCACCGTCATGTCCCCAGTGAGCACCGTCATGGCCCCAGTGAGCACCGTCATGGCCCCAGTGAGCACCGTCATGGCCCCAGTGAGCACCATCATGGCCCCATTGAGCACCATCATGGCCCCAAGGCAGGTGGCCACAGTCTCTGTGCCCGAGTGTTCCTCTGAAGGCGGAGGAAGCGCCCTCTAGATCTGGGCATGGGCCTAAAGCTGCTGAGGGCCCCAATGGGACCGGTGCACCCGGGGAGCTCAGGAGGGCCGGAAATTGGCTCCTTGCTGCAGAGTGAGGGCACCGCAGGTCAGGCTGAGATTATGCTGGGGCAGGTGGACGCCTAGGGGGACCTCGGGCCTCAGACACGACACCTGGAGAAGCCACGGAGGCCCTCAGGTGGGAAACAGCCAGGCCAGCCCCACCTCAGGACCACTTCTGCAGAGCCTGAGGCTTACGGCAGCTTCCCAAGCCATGCCCTAGGACTGAACGCTTTTATTGTATTTGGGGGTGGGGGTCACACCCAGCGGTGCTCAGAGGTTGCTTCTGGCCCTGCACTCAGGAGTCACTCCTGGTAGAATGAATGCTTTTTAAAACCAGCCAATCTTATAGGCAGGAAAAATTTGATCCAAACCCAAAACAAATCAAAACAAAACCAGTCAGTTTAGAAGCTGGAGCAATAGTCCAGCGGGGAGGGCGTTTGCCTTGTTCGCGGCTGAGCCAGGTTCAATCCCCGGCATCCCATGTGCTCCCCTGAGCACCATCAGGAGTGATCCCTGAGTGCAGAGCCAGGGGTAAGATTTGAGCACCATTGGGTGTGCCCCAAAACCAAAAAAGTAAAAACCTAAAACCATCCAGTCTGGGGCCAGGAAGGAGAAGAGTGAAGATGCTTACGTTGCCTGCGGCCTCCTGGGCGGATGATGGATGGATCAGAGCGAATGGCTGGATGCTGGCTGGCAGGGGGAAGGATGGATAATGACAGAGATGGGGTGTGGGTAGGTGCGCATAGGCAGGAAGGGGTGAGCACCCATTCTCTTCCAGCTCCTTCATCCTACGCCCCTTTAAAATTATTTTCTGGGGCCAGAGCAATAGCCCAGCGGGTAGGGCGTTTGCCTTGCCGCGGCCGGCCCATGCCGGCCAGGGTTCGATCCCCGGCATCCCATATGGTCCCCGAGCACCGCCAGGAGTAATTCCTGAGTGCAGAGCCAGGGGTAACCCCTGAGCATCGCCGGGTGTGACCCAAAAGCAAAAAAATAAAATAAAATAAAATTATTTTCTTTTCAAAAAATTGGAAGTCTAGCTCTCATAAAACACATAGGTCTTACACATAGATCTTGTGTATCTATAAAACACATAGGTCTTACATGTGCGGTGGGACGAACGGATGTATATAGCTGTTCAGTCCTCACCGAGACCATGACTCAGAGCAGCTCCAGCCATCCCAGCCACTCTGAACTGCACCATCACCATAAAGACCAGCCCTTCAGGCTCCTGAAGTGAGTCCTCGGCCACCCTCAGCCCTCAGCCAAGCCCAGATGCCATCCTGGGGTCTCCTTCCCTGTTTCTCCCCACCTGGACCCCAGTTCTGTCCACTCTGCCTCAATTCTAACCTCCAGCTCTCTTTTCTATCTCACTCTGCCCTCCGGGCTTAGTAAAGCAGAATTCAGATGCTCCTCCTCCAGTGCTCCTTGGTCAACCTCCTCTTAGCCCCCTTCGCTTGGTGGGACTCCTGGCCTCCAGGGCCCCCCCTCCCAGACGGGGCAGTCATTCTGTGATTCCTGGCAGTCAGCAGGCAGTGGCTATTGGCCCAGCTGTGCCTATGGCTCTCAGGGGCTGGGAAGCTGCCAGTTTCCAGAGTGCGGGCGGGTGACGCGCACCCTGAGGAGCCCAGAGCCCTTTCTGGGACTCAGAGGATGTGAGTGGTGGGGCAGCCTGTGCTGAGGAAATGGACCCTCAGTCCCAGAAGCATTCGCTCCATAGAGGGAGGATATGACCCAGAGGAACCGAGGAAGGAGACCAAAGCCCAGACAAAGGGGCGGGAAATGCCACTCTGGGCCGGGCAGCCCCTGGGAAGGGCCCGTGGACAGAGCTCCTTGGCAATGCTCTCTGTACCCAAGGCAGAATGGACGCCAGGGAGCTTGGCCAGCAGGAATGGAGACGCCAGCAGTGTCCCCATTGTTTGGAAAGGTCCCTCGGGGCCATCCTCAGCGCCCCATTGGGGTCCAGTCCTCCTGGAGCCGCCTGTGCTCAGTGGCCCCATGTCCCCTACTCTGGACTGGGGTCCTGGGGGCAGCGTGGGAACCACAGCTCAGGACTGCCGTGGAGCAGGTGCTCTTTCAGACTCGGGCTGGGAAACAGGTGAGCCCCTCTCACCCTGTGCTGTTCTCTTGATATCCTGCAGGTTTGGGGTGGGGGCACTTCCTTTGTTTCCAGGGGGAGGGGGATTTGTTGGATACACAGAAGCTGTTCAACAGGGGCAGATACATTAGTGCCAACTTAGACAAGTGGCTCTTTGGCATCTCTATTTTTTGGAAGTGAATCAAATTATTTCTTAAGAACAATAAACAAGGCCAAGGAAGAACATCCCGGGCTAAAGGCTAAAGGCCAGGACCTGACCTCCTCTAATCATTAGCCTCATCTCGTGACCTCTGAACTGAGGGCCATGCTCGGTTCTCTGCTGGCATTATGTCATTTCGTCCTCACAGCAGCTCTCCAGAGGATGCGCTGTAGGACTGGTGCTATGGTAGAGCAGGGAGGGTACTTGTAGCCCACCCAGGTTTAATCCCCAACACCACATATGGCCCCCTGAGCCCTGCCAGGAGATCTCCCTGAGCACAGAGCAAAAGCAAGCCCTGAGTACCACCAGGTGTGGCTCAAAAGGAAAATAAAATAGCAAAGGAACATAATAATAGTTGTTACCGTCGCATCAACATTCCCTGTACAGATGAGACTGCCGGGGACTCGGCGGTGTTAGAACCTGTCGGGAAGCCCCAGTGTCGGGAAACACGGCACTGGGTAGAGCACTGCGTTCCCCAACAATACCAGGGAGCAGGAGCGAATCCCCTTCTACATCACAGGTAAAGACTCACAAATCCAGCAAAGTTCAAAAAGGCTTTACTCAAATTCTGGCAGTACAATCTAAGATCAGGAAAACCCCAAACTTCCAATTTCTAGCCAGACCCAGACCATGTGCTCAGATCAGGATTCTAAGCCAAGATGGCGACTGGACCCTGAACCATGTGCTCAGGCCAGAGGTCAGACCAAACTGGAAGAAGGTGGCCCCTTCTTCCTCTTCACTTCTTTTATTCCCAGATGCCCGCCAAGGGCCTCCAGTCCAGCCCATCATGGACTGGGCCTTCTAGGGACAAAGCCAGGTACCTTCTTTAAGAGCTCATGGCCCACCTTTCTGCATGGGCCCTGATGGCAGTATGCAAATGTAAATCTTCAGGTGAGCTCCTGGCCCAGCTTAATAGATGCTAATATGCCAGGGCTGACTTCCTGCTGTACGAAACTCCCTAGCAGAGTGCCAATGGGAGGGCGACATCCCTGAGCCAAAAGCAGCTCAGGATATGATTAATAGAGGATAGCAAAATATTCCATATCATGAATATATATAACATATATATTTTATATATACATATACATACATATATATGTACACATATACATACATAGTCTCTTGTATATGTATATATGTATATGTACATATATATATACATACATACATTATATATAGCCAATGCCAGCAAATCTCTAAATCTCCACTAAGGTCCAGAATCCATCAGAATATTGCTTGCTTTGCCTAAGGGATTATTGAGTCATGTTCACTTGCCCGAGAGCAGGCTTGCATGGCTCTTTGAACAAGCAGGACTGATTACATTATGGTGAATCCAAATGTCGCCAAGTGGTCTCTTGGAAAAACTACACATGTGTCCCCTATGGGGACCTGTGGGGTGAAAAGAGAATTGAGCTGAAGCTAGCAAGACCCATGATAAGAATATTCTGCCATATAATTATAAAATCAGTTATCTTTTTCAATCCTGCCCACACTCCTATTGTGATTTGCTCCGAGATTCCTAAGGCATGAAGCAGCTCTTAACATATGCTAAATGTTGGGGCCCTGCAGAGGTGCCCACCCAGGGATGCCAGATGTCAGGGACACTGCCAGGGTCCCCAACAGTGCCGGGAAGCGAGTTCCCTTCTACCTTCAAAGCCGGCAGGGAATGAATGAAAACTCAGGAATCCAGCGCAGGTTTTAAAAGGCTTTACTTATCACAGGTTCAGGCATACAAATCAGCAATAGAAAAAACCCTGTGCTTAGAATTCCCAGCTAGAACCCCAGCCACGTGTAGGCCAAGATGGTGGCCACCACGTGTAAAGGCCCTGTAAAGAGAGACAAAGACAAGACTCCCAAGAAGCGTGAGAGCCCACAAAGAGAGCCCCAAAAAGAGAGAGAGGAAGCAGGCTGGTTTTATACCCCTGCAACTCAGACCTCCCACTATTATGGGAAGCAGGAAGGGTTAAATGCCCTTAGGTAATTTCTCCCAGCACCTCACCTAGGCCCTATTATATGCTAATGTTTTGAGCCAAGATCTGCCTGGAAATACCTTTATAGGGTAGAGAAGGGGGTTTCTGAGATGGCATGTCTCTGTACCAAAGACTAATACTAATGCCAGTTAAATATTTCTCCAGGCCTTCACAAGAGTCTCGTCTACTTCACGGTAGTTTTGTATTTTAGTTGTCTTTGAGTTATCAGGGAGCCATGCTTGCTTGCTTGAGGGCAAACAGCATTTCTCTCTGGTCTAATTACTTAGAGATCCAACGTGGCCAGGCAAATATGCTGGTAAGATCTAGCTAGTCCCACGATGATTGTGGTAGCATGAGGAAATATTTATACCAGCCAGTATAGAATACATGGTCAGATAAATTGCCACATTTAAACTACCCCCTATCTACGAAGTGACCTGCAGGAGGCAATCCAGGGCAGATACAGAGGCCTTTAGGCTTTTAGGTTTCCTGCAACAGAGCCCGAAGTGATAGCACAGCAGGTTGGGCATTTGCCTTGCACACGGCTGACCTGGGTTTGATCCCCAGCATCCCTTATGGTCCCCAAGCATTGCCAGGAGTAATTCCTGAGTGAGGAGCCAGGAGTAATGTCTGAGCGTCACCGGGTGTGACCCGAAAGGGGGAACATATATATCACTGTCACTGTATCACTGTCTTCCCGTTCATCATCGATTTGCTCGAGCGGGCCCCAGTAACATCTCCATATGTCCTGTCTCATGCTAGTAGAGCCCAAGGGCATCTGCTTGTTCCAGGAACATAAAGAGCCTCAATCCATTCCGGAATGAGGTTTATAATTGTTACTGGTATTTGGCATATCAAATACAACACGGGTAGCTTGCCAGGCTCTGCCGTGCAGGTAGCATACTCTTGTAGTCATCTCTAAGTCCAGCATTTATTGATGAACTGCAAGCGGCTGCGTGAGCCGGGCTGTGATAGGCTGGTCTGCTGGGTGGAGTTCTGACGAGAGAGAAGTCCGGATGTGGAAAATGGAGGCCCTCATAGAGTGGGGGGGTCGTCTGGCTTGTTGCAAGGCTCTGCTGGGGTGGCGGGCCAGGGCTAGAACCTGCCATCCCTCCTGGGCGCCTTGTGAGCGGCTGGGCACAGGGAGAGTATATATATATATATATATGCAGAGCCTGGCAAGCTACCCATGTCATATTTGATATGCCAGATACCAGTATCAATTATATACCTCATTCCCATGACCTGATGGAATGGTTTGAGGCTCTTTATGTTCCTGGAGCAAGCAGGTGCCCTTGGGCTCTACTAGCATGAGACAGGACATATGGAGATGTTACTGGTGCCCGCTCAAGCCCATTGATGATGAACGGGAAGACAGTGATACAGTGATGCTAAATGTTAGCTCACTGGGGCTTGTCCTTAACACCCAGTGCTCCCATCTGACCCCATCTGACCCAGCCCTCTCACTCACTGGGTCCAGGCTGGAGCTCCAGGCGGAAGCTGCTCAATCTCCACTGCTCTGCCCCTTCTAGACTTCCCACCCCCACAATGAGTAACCCCAGGGGTAGCAGCTGCGGGGAGGGGACATCCAGAGTGGGCAGGGGCTAGGTGGACAGGAAGCAGCTCCGTCCACTGAGCCAGCACAAGGAGTAAGGGTTCTGTGTCTGGTTACACGTGGGTAACAGCCAGAGAGAAGAGACCCCAAAGGTTCCAAGTGGCCGATTTGGGGTGGGGGTGGGGGCCTCAGGCCAGTGTAGAGTGCTGTTATGTTTCAGGGTGTCTCTTGTGCCGTTAGGGACTTGGGGGCAGCAGGTGTGGGCCACATCTGTCAGTGGCCGGGGGTGGAACCCAGGCCCCCACAAGAACATGTACTTTAGCCCAGCCCAGTCTTTGAGCTCTCTCTCTCTCTCTCTCTCTCATACCCCCCTCTCTCTCACCCTCCCTCTATTTCCCTTTCTCCTCTCTCCTCTCTCTCTCTCTCTCTTTCTCTCTTTCTCTCTCTCTTTTCTGTTTCTTTTTCTTTCTCTCTGTTTCTTTTTCTTTCTCTCAGCTCTAGTTTTTGGTTTTGTTTATTGGGTTTGTGGGGGTGTTTTGTTTCATTAATTTTTGGGTCACACCCAGCGATGCTGAGGGATTACTCCTGGCTCTGCACTCAGGAATCACTCCTGGTGGTGCCCAGGGGACCATATGGGATGTCGGGGATCGAACCTGGGTCACCATGTGCAAGGCAAGTGCCCTGTACTCTCTCCAACCTCTGTCGTTCTAGTTTAGGGTTGGGGGGGGGAGGGTGGTTTGGGGTCACACCAAGCAATGCTTGATGCTTACTCCTAGCTCTGCACTCAGGAATTACTCCTGGTGGTGCTCTGGTACCAGTAACAATTATAGACCTCATTCCCATGACCTGATGGAATGGTTTGAGGCTCTTTATGTTCCTGGAGCAAGCAGGTGCCTTTGGGCTCTACTTGCATGAGACAGGACATATGGAGATGTTACTGGTGCCCGCTTGAGCAAATCGATGATGAACGGGAAGACAGTGATACAGTGAGACAGTGGTGCTCTGGGGACCATATGGGATACCAGGGACCAAACCCGGTCAGTCCCATGGAAGGCAAACGCCCTCCCCACTGTAATAACACTTTGGCCCCTCTAATTAAAAATTTTTTAACTTTATAAGTTTTTTTTTAAAAAATTTTTTAAAGAGAGCAGGTTGAGGGGTTAGAAAAATGTCTTACAGAGCCAGAGAGCACTCTATAGGTAGGTGCCCCAATTCCGTCCCTGGCACCCCCCTGGTTCTGCAAACACCGCCAGATGTAGCCCCAGAACCAAGAGGGAGAGGTGTGAGAGAGCACAGGTGAGCCACGAGCTTTTCCACACCGTGAACTTCTCCTCCCGCCCTGTCTGCTTCCAGGAGGAGAAGATGTTGGGCATCCTGGCACGGCACCAGGTCCGGAGTGGGGTCACGGGCACCGTGGGCATGGTGGTGGATGGCCTCCCCTTCCACGCACACGCACGCCCAGATGATCCAGAAGCTGGTGGACATCACGGCTGGGCGCCGGTGACCACGCACGCAGAGTCCCTGATGGCGGCACCTGGATGCTCCCTACGGTTCTGCTTCTCTCCCGGCTGCCCGGCTAAGAAGCCCTGGGCCTGGGGACTAAGGAAAGGCTCTAGCCCGGCCCGGGAGGGGTCGTGCAGATAAGGAAGTGTTTGAATGGGGGGTCCGAGGTTTTGCTTTCACTCCTCTGGAGCTACTGTCCTCCCTTCACCCCACACCTGCTGGCGCCCCAGGGTCTGCCCTGAGACTTCTGACCCATCACTGGTGGGAATGGGTGAGTAGGGAGCTGGCGGGTGAACAGAGCAGGTGCTAAGGGGAAGTAAGCCTCTGGGCTCCTTCAGAAATGGCAAAACATACAAATACATGGCGTATATTTACAAAGCCCCGGGACTCTACTAAGGTTTACTCAGCACCACCAGCAGCAGCAAAATGTTTATGCCTTTGAACAGTGTTCTCTCTCTCCCTCTCTCTCTCCCCTGCTCTCCCCCCGCTCTCCCCTCTCTTTCCCTCTCTCTCTCCCTCTCTCCCCATCCGCTCTCCCTCTCTCCCTCTCTTTCTCCTCTCTCCCTCTCTCTCCCTCTCTCTCCCCCCGCTCTCCCTCTCTCTTTCTCCCTCTCTCTCTCCCTCTCTCTCCCATCTGCTCTCCCTCTCTCTCCCTCTCTTTCTCCTCTCTCCCTCTCTCTCCCTCTCTCTCCCCGCTCTCCTCTCTCTCTCCTCTCTCTCTCCCTCTCTCTCTCTCCTCCTCTCTCTCCCTCTCTGCCTCTCCCTCTCTGTCTCTCCCTCTCTGTCTCTCCCTCTCTCTTTCTCCCTCTCTCCCTCTCTCTCCCCCGTGCTCTCCCTCTCTCTCTCCCTTTCTCCCTCTCCCTCTCTCCCTGTCTCTCTCCCTCTCCCTCTCTCTCTATCCCTCTCTCCCTCTCTTTCCCTCTCCCTTTCCCTCTCTCTCCCCCTCTCACTCTCTCTCCCTCTCCCTTTCCTCTCTCTCCCCCTCCCTTTCCCTCTCTCTCCCTCTCTCCCTCACTCTCTTTCTCCCTCTCACTCACACACTCTCTCTCCCCCCTCCCTCTCTCTCTCTCACTCTCATTTTCTCCCTCTCCCTCTCTCTCCCTCTCATTTCTTTTGTCGTGTTTTTTGTTTTGTTTTGTGTTGGGACACACACATACTTGGCAAGACTCAGGGCTTACTCCTTGCTGTGCTCAGGGTTCACTCCTGGTGGGACTCAGGGGGACCACGGAGGGGGGGATTGAGCCCCACTGAGCTGCATGCACTGTGTTCTCTGTTTGGCTTTTTGTGCCACACCAGAAGTGCTCAGGGGCTCTCCCAGCTCAGAGTTTGGGGTTTCTCCTAGCAGTACTCAGGGAACCAGGCAGTGCTGGGGGATTGAACCTGGGTCTCCTCCATTTAAGCATTGATTGTACTTCAGCCTCTGAAAGGCCCTTGTGTTCAAATACCATTTCTGTCTCCTGGGGTTAAAGGTCGGCCCAATTCTACCCCTCCCCTCACCTCTAGACACCCCGTGCCGGAGCTCCACAGATTGCCACCCCCTCCTCGTCTGCCTCCCAGCCGAAGGCTGAGCACTGGGCTCCGTGTGCTGGGCAGGCTCAGCCATGCCCAGGGGCCCCGTAGCTAAACTGCCACTCCACGTTCCACTGAAGTGGAACGTGCCCACTTCCACGTTCACGCTTCCAAAAGGCCCGAGTCAGTGTGGTCTGTCTTGCCGTGGTGCCTCCTGATCACCACCCAACAGTACCAGTGAGTTCCACATTCCCTCGACAGCCCTGCTGGGCCTTTTTTCTCCTTCACGACCCCCCCACCAGCTCTCTTCCCACCGGAAGAAGGGTCAGCTCCGGCGCAGACTGACCCTGAGCTCTCGTCCTGCTGCGAACTCGGGCCCCAAGGGCTCATCTGGCTGCTCACATGGCTTCCTTCTGTCTGGTTCCTTTTTTTGTTTTCGGTTTCTGGGCCACACCCTGTGGTGCCCAGGCCTTACTCCTGGCTCTGTGCTCAGGGCTCACTCCTGACAGTGCCCCAGAGACCACAGGGGATACTGGGGACCGAACTGGCTTGAGCCTGGGAAGGCACGTGGCCTACCCCTGCACCATCACTCCGGCCCCTCTGCTTTGGTTACGAAAGGGCCTTCGGTGTGAACCCTGGGCTTTGCACTATGAACTGGCCTGTGGGCTGGACAGGAAGTCCTCGCTGGTACTATTGGGTGGTGATCAGGAGCCGCTGCAGGAAGACAAACCACACGGACGTGGGCCATTTGAAAGCGTCGCTTTGCTCCAGGGTGTTGGGAGATAGTCTCTTTTTGGTTTTATTTTGTTTTAAAGTCTTTTGCTTGTTTGCTTTGGATCTGGGTGCTGGGGCAGAACCCAGGACCTCCCACAACTAAGGCCTGCGCTTTATCACGGAGCCCTGCCCCAGGGGAGTGCTCCCTCCTCCACGCTAGAATAAATAAAACGACATTGTTTAAGGACGTGTGGTCTAGTCTGGTAGTGATCCAGGCTGGTGTCACATGTCCCCTACATGGGATCATGGTGAAGGTCTTAGTAAAAGAGCAGCTGAGCCAGGGAGACAGACGCCCATTTGTCATGCTCATGGGGAGTCTCCTGCGCCTGCTGGGGAGGGCAGCTTCTCCTGAGAGGTCTCTCTGCTCCAGAAGGCCTGAGTGTCTCCGGTCCCCAGCGCTGGCTGGCAGAGGTGTCTCGAGCTGGGACCTCCGGCTGAGAATGTGCATTTAAGTCTTTGCATCTGAATAGAGAGAGCCTCGCCCTGGCAGAGCCACCGGCCCTCCTCTGAGTCATATGGGGGGACGACAGGGGGTCCTTGATTTTGTAATAATAACAGCAGGATTCTGAGAAATGATCTCAAGCTGGGTTATCTTCACTTGGGTGGAAGTTTATTGAGACAGATACTGGGAAAGAGACAGAGAATGAGGTGAAGCCCAGAGGAACCTGGAAAGTGCTACTCCTTTTTTTTTCTTTTCAAAAGGGTCACACCCGGCGATGCTCAGGGGTTACTCCTGGCTCTGCACTCAGGAATTACTCCTGGCGGTGCTCTGGGGGACCATATGGGATGCCGGGGGGTCGGCTGCTTGCAAGGCGAACACCCCTACCCCTGTGCTGCTTCTCCGGCCCCCGGAGGTGATGCTCATTAGCAGGGGGCTGCAGCCCTGCACCCTAAGAGCAAAGGAGAGCCCCCAACAACCCGGCCCCTGGCAGGATCAGAGGCCATTGGCACTCTGAGCCCCAGGCTCAGGTTCCGGCTCCAACTCCAGCTCAGGCTCCAGCTCAGGCTCCGGCTCAGACTCCAGCTCAGGCTCCGGCTAGACTCTGGCTTAAGCTCCAGCTCCAACTCAGGCTCCAGCTCAGGCTCCGGCTCAGACTCTGGCTTAAGCTCCAGCTCCAACTCAGGCTCCGGCTCCAGCTCCAGCTCTGGCTTGGGCTCCAGCTCCATGCCTTTTCTTCCTGCAGCTCCTCCTTCCTTGGAAAAGGAAATTTCTGGGACAGCCTCATCTCAGCTGTATGATTTTTGGTTTTGAATTTTTTTTTTTTTTTGGTCACACCCAGCGATGCTCAGGGCTTACTCCTGGCTCTACACTCAGGAATGACTTTTTTTTTTTTTTCTTTTTTTGGGTCACACCCAGCAATGCTCAAGGGTTTCTCCTGGCTCTGCACTCAGGAATTACTCCTGGCGGTGCTCGGGGGACCATATGGGATGCTGGGGATTGAACCTGGCCGACCTGGGCCGGCCCCATGCAAGGCAAATGCCCTACCCGCTGGACTATCGCTCCGGTCCATGGCCCTATTAATTTTTAATGAAAGAAAACTTCCAAATTTTCCCTTACAGTCCTCTTAGTTTCCTGTAAGTCATGTAGCTAGGATATTTGTTAAAAATTAGACCCACATAGTTCTGAAGATTTAAGACCAACTACTTGTTGGTTTTGGGCCATACGTGGCAATTCTCAGTTATTCCTGGCTTTGCACTCAGGAATTACTCCTGGCAGTGCTTCGGGGACCACATGGGATGCCGGGGATCAAACCCGGGCTGGCACAGTCTGGCCACGTGCAAGGCAAACGCCCTACCCGCTGGACTATCGCTCCGGCCCAGGAATGACTCCTTATTGCGCTCAGGGGACCTTATGGACGCCAGAGATGGAAACCTGGTCAGCTGCGTGCAAGGCAAATGCCCTCCCTACTGTACTATTGCTCCAGCCCCCTGTCTTTTTATATTTTTAGGGTCACAGCCAGTGGTGCTCAGGTGTTATTTGTGGCTCTACACTCAGGAATCACTCCTTGGAGTGCTCAGGGGACCTTATGGGGTGCCGGGATGGAACTCCGGGTCAGTCACCTGTAAGACAAGCAACCTACCTGCTGTCCTATGTCTTCAGCCCCAAATCAGGGCCGTGTTCGAAGAAGGGTCCGTGGTCCTTGTCTGGGGTGCCCTGGGAGCCTGGTGAATCTAGAAATGGCATCTAGACATCTAGGTTCTGCCATCTGGTGGTGGCAGGACCAGACCCAAGCTGGAGGAATGGCGGGTGTCCTGGGGAGAGTTGAGCTGGGGTGACTCCCAGGATAGATTCACGGGCCACGTGAGCAGCCCCAGAATGTTGGGGTCCAGCAGTCAGCACTATCCAGGCTGCGCTCCACCGGCCGCACACAATTTGAGGTTCACTGGCCCCAAGACCTGCAGTGGACTCCAGGCAAGGGTGCCAGCCCACAGGTGGACATCCCGAGCCCAACCGCCCTCTGGCAGCTCGCCCAGGCACGCAATTCCACTCCACGTCCCCTCCCCACTTTGCTCCCTGAGCCCTGCTGACCCCAGCCCTCCTCCTCCTCCGCCCACTGCGTCCTGCTTCTTTAAGCCCATTCTGGGAGCATCCACAGGCGCCATGACGATTCCAGAGACTACACTCTATGCAGCCGGCAGAGGTGCATTGCCACCTGGGCTCGCGGGGACAGGCCAGGCAGGAAAAGCCGACGCCGCTAGGGCCGTATGGCCCGTCATCCTTATGCAGGTCATATTGGCTTCGTCTCACTGTGGGTCCAAGCGCCAGCTGGAATAAGGGATTTTGTTCTGCTGAGGTGCTAGATGGGTGCTTCAGGCGCTTTTACTGAGAACCAGCACAATAACACAGCAGATAGGAGCTTGTCTTGCACTGGGCTGACCTGGGTCACATGCCTGGCATCCTATATTGTCCCCTGATCCGCTCCCTGAGTGCAGAGGCAGAAGCTCTGAGCACTGCCAAGTGTACCCCCTCCCCCAAAAAAATGCTTTCATTGGCTAAATGTACAATGTTCAACTTCCGCCTACACTCATGAAAACAAAGGTGGTGACCCCAAGGTGATGGAGCCTCTAATGGAAAGATCCTGGGTCACTGCCAGAACTTTGGAAAAGGACATGCCAGGACTCAGCCTCACACTGATTTTGCATGACTGGTAAATTTTTGTTGCTTTTAGTCACTGGGATTGGGGAAGGAATTTTTTTGGGAAGGAGGGAGGGAGTGTATGTTTGTTTTGGAGTTTTTGTTTATTTGGGGGCAACACTCAGCTATGCTCAAGGGTTACTCCTGGCTCTGCACCCAGAAATTATTTCTGATGGTTCTGGGGACCCTAAGAGTTGCTGGGGAGCAACCAGCGTCCTACGTACTGTGCTGTCGCTCTGGCCTAGAGTGAACCTTTTTGTCACTTTGGTATAAATGAATCTTGTCCAGGTTTGGAAGGGTCAACTCTGGGAAGGCAGATCCAGGCACTGACTTCAGGTATCAGCATCAGACACTCAGATGACTCTGGGGTCCAGCGCTAAGGCCTCTGGGAAAGGGGACCCCCCGTTCAGGTCCTGGGGAGCGGAGATGTCCTCATCAGCCCTGTAATGATTCATTTCAGACAGTGTCGCTGGTAATATTTGTAGAAAATCTGGACTATTAAATTTGGAGGCTGAGATGGGGCAGGGATGAAGATCCATCCATGACACAGCTCAGAGGAAATTCCTATTCCACACCCCCATGGATATTCCAGTCTCCTGATAGTTGAAATAAAGCAACTGAATTGCAACCCCCACCATGTGCCCAGATCTTGGGGTACCATTGGGACCTGGGGGTGTTTGCCGGCTAAGACCACACTGTCTGCACCAACCTTCGTGGTGCCCCCTGAACTATCCATTAACCTCCGTCTGTGTCATGAACCCCCCCCAATTTGCTGATTCTTCACAATGCACAGGAGCCCTTTTGATCCCCAGCTGAGTAATGCTGGTCTCGATCAACTCCAAGACTGCAGATACCTTCGGAGGCAGGAGCAGGTGACAGTGGTCTGGAGGTGGTTGAGAAAGTGTCCCAACCCCAGGGCAGGGCCAAAGAAAGCCGCAGATGGCGGTGTGTTATGGCCTGAAAATGTTTCCCACTCTGGTCTGGCCAAATCACAGAGCAGTGCGCCGTAAGCAGGAAGATAACCCCCTCCTCTTGCTAAGCCACACGAAAGGGCTCTAGTGCCCTCTGCACCCTCAGCCCAAACCAGATGGGTCCCTTCTTCCCAGTCTCTCAGGAGAGAAGTAATCTCGCTTCCTCACGAAATTCCTGTTTGGAAGAAGGTTCAACTCTGCCAGAATGTTCCAGGCTTCCAGGAATCTATCTGATCCACAGAGGGATTAAGACACCAAAATCAAATTTACATTTTTTAAAATGATGTCATTCATCCTTAGCCATAAACATGGAGTCTGGCGCTGATCAGAAAAAAGACATAAAAATGGAGACTGGCGCTCCGGCCAGAAAAGTCGGCGCCAACAAAATCCTGACAGAGGCCACCCCGAGAGAGGGCTCGGATGGGCCATCCTGCCCTGTCTTCTCTAAGAAGGAGGGACGGGGGCAGGAGTACAGTGGAGATGGCACTTGCTGCATCTGGTCACTCTGAGCCGATCCTTGGTCCCTGTGGCCCGAGCCCTGCCAGGGTGGATCCCGGAGTGCAGAGCCAGGAGTAACCCCTGAGCATTGCCAGGTGTGGCCTCTAAAAGCAAAAATAGGTGGAAGGAGCCAATTGGGAGCTCCGGCCTATGCGAGTTGGCACATGTGGGACAGAGGTTGTGTGCCAGGCTGAGAGGACTGATATTCTCTGAGCCACAGGGCTGGGCTCTGTCCTCAAAAAGTAGGTGACCAGGGCAGAGCGACAGTACACCAGGTAGGGTGTTTGCTTGGGACGCAGCCAGCCAGAGTTTGATCCATGGTATCCCATCCCCAAGCCACCAGAGGTAATTCCTGAGCAGTCCTGGGCATGACCCCCAAAAATGACAAAAAAAAAAGGCTATGACCCTAGTTAAGTCCTGGGGTGGCTTTGCAACAGTGTACTATGGGCTGAGGGCACTTTCTGGCTTCCCAGGAAGAGGATTTTTAAAAAAAAAAAGATTCACTTAAGAGCTCCGCCCGCCTGGACAGGGATAGCATCATGCTGAGTTTTGAAAGGAGTCATGGGGGCGGGGGCGATAGTCCAGCAGGTAGGGCGTTTGCCTTGCACGCAGCCCGGCCTGTGCCGGCCCGGGTTCGATCCCCAGCATCCCATATGGTCCCCGCCGGGCGTGGCCGGAGCCCTGTTGCCGGTGTGCCCAAAAAAGAGCAGGACGCAGTGTGGCCTCCTGGGTTAAATGGACGGCGGGGCCGCGGGGGGCGTTCTTGCCGTGGCGCCTTGCCTGCGGGTTCGTCCCCGCTCCCGGTCCCCGAGCACCGCCAGGAGTAATTCCTGAGTACAGAGCCAGGAGTAACCCCTGAGTGTCGCTGGGTGTGACCCAAAAAAGCAAAAAAATAAATAAATAAATAAAAATAAAATAAACAGCAACCTAATATGAGACGAATACCCACGGACAGCAGAAACAAGGGCCAGGAGGAGTGGTCCACGGTTGGAAAGCGTCCCTCAGTGCTGGGGGAAGGGGAGAAGGCAGCTGGGACAGGGAAGGGCCCGCGATGAGAAGGATGGGGATGATCGCTCTAGGCAAGAGCTACGTGCTGAAAGTGGGAAAAGGACAAACATGATGACCTCTCAGTGCCTGTACTGCAAACCGTAAGGCAGAGACAGAGAGAGACGTGCCTTCCACAGAGACACGCAGGGCGGTGGGTGGTGGGAGGGACGCTGGGGCCATGGGTAGTGGAGGGACGGGTGTTGGAACACTGTATGCCTGAAACCTGACATGAACTGCTCTGCAACTGACTCAATAATAAGAAAAAAAGAAAAAGAAAAAGAAATACAAGAGCCAGAGTGATAGCACAGCGGGTAGGACGTTGCCCTTGCACGCAGCCGACCGGGTTCAATTCCATATGGTCCCCCAGCTCCACCAGGAGTAATTCCTGAGCAGAGATTCAGGAGTAACTCTTGAGCATCGCTG
>JAJIBD010011642.1:0-38101 GCA_021461705.1 Cryptotis parvus | reverse complement strand
CTAGGTTCTCTCCAGAGCTTTTTGGTTATAAGCAAGGCTGTGGACAGCACCCCCAAGCATCTGTCTGATATCCCTTGGGAGAAATTTTCAAAGTGTGATTCTTGGGCCAGAATTATGGAAATCTGTATCTTTTCACAGATATTGTCAGCCTACACTCCAGTGAAGTAAGAGTTTGCAAAAAGTGTATGAGACAGCCTCGTCAACACTGAATACTATTGCTCTGGGAAATAGAAAATATTATCGTTTAATCCACATTTATTTGATTCTGGAGGAAGTTGAACAGTTCTTCATATGACTTTCATCTATTTATAAATTTTTTTCCATAAACTTCCTATTTATATCTCTGGTCCATTTTATCCTTTGTTTTGGCTTACAAGAACTGTCTTTTACAGAAAAAAAAAATGCTAGCCTATTGGCCTAAATAATCAATTTTTTGCATCTCAAAAAATATTTCTTCTAAGTTTTATGCTTATTAAAATAGAGACTTTTGTTTTTTTTTTTTTTTGGGTCACACCCGGCGATGCTCAGGGGTTTCTCCTGGCTCTGCACTCAGGAATTACTCCTGGCGGTGCTCGGGGGGACCATATGGGATGCCGAGGATCAAACCCGGGCTGGCATGGCTGGCTGCGTGCAAAGGCAAACACCCTACCCGCTGGGCTATGGCTCCAGCCCGTGACTTTTGTTACTTTATATAATCGCATCCATCCTTTCTTTTTTGCGGAAGTGGGGGGATTTTGGATATTGTATCATGCCAAGAGTGCTCAGGGATTACTCCGAGCAGTGCTTGGGGCCATATGTGATGCCGGGACTGAACCAAGCAGTGTGCAAAGCAAGTACCTGACCCCTGCGCTATCTCTTTGACTTCGTCTATCAATTTTTTTTTCGCTTTTGGGTCACACCCAGCGACACTCAGGGGTTACTCCTGGCTGTGCTCAGGGGACCATATGAGATGCCAGAGTTTGAACCCGGTTAGCCACGTGCAAGGCAAACACCCTACCCACTGGACTATCGCTCCAGCCCCTCGTCTATCAATTTTTTTTTATTTTTGTTTGGCTTTTTTTTTTTTTTTTTTTTTTTGCTTTTTTGGGTCACACCCGCGATGCTCAGGGGTTTCTCCTGGCTCTGCACTCAGGAATTACTCCTGGCGGTGCTCGGGGACCATATGGGATGCCGGGATTGAACCAGGGACGGCATGGGCCGGCTGCAAGGCAATCTCCCTACCCACTGGACTATCGCTCCCGGCCCTGCCTTCATTTTTTGGAGACACTTCCAACAGTGCTCAGGGCTTACTCTAGGCTCTGCACACAGGAATCACTTCTGGAGGTGCTGTGGGACCATATGAGGTGTCAGGGATCAAACTGGGGTCAGCCGCATGCAAGGCAAACACCCATTGTGCTATTTCTCCAGCCCTGCTACTTTTTTTTTCTTTTTGGGTCACACCCGATGATGCTCAAGGGCTACTCTTGGCTCTTCTCTCAGGGCTCAGGAATTACTCCTGGCAGTGCTTGGGGGACCCTATGGGATGCCGGGGATCGAACCCGGGCCGGCCACGTGCAAGGCAAACGCCCCTCCCCTGCAGTGCTATTGCTCAGGCCCCCCTTTTTTTAAATTTATTTCCAGCTACCTTACAAAAAGACCTGCCTCTACTCCCAAGTAGAAAACTATCTACCTAAACTTCCTTTAAGCATGGTCTTTTCTCTTGAGCTTTACTTTTTCATTATTTTCATCTTATTTTAGCTATAGATTTTTTTTTATTAAGGCCCCAAGATTTACAATTCTGTTAAGAGTTTCAGGCTTATAATGTTCAGTCCCAAGCCCACCACCGTGTCAGCATCCCCCACCAATATCCAAGGTCCCCTCCCACCCCACCACCTCCTTAGCAGACTCGCGTTTCAAATTTTAATCACCATAATTTCCAAGGCCCTCAGGCGTGCCGTGATGTCACCTTCACTCCTCCACCCTGACTCCTCCCTTCTGTCTTGGCATCTCAGCACTAGCCCAGGGCCAAGGGCCTGCGCCATCCCCTTGCCTGGCTCTTACCACCCGGCGATGATATCATTAGTGTTTGTCCCTCTCTCGCTTCCTCCGCTCAACACCCGCCACTTCCATCCAAGTCACCACAAACCGCATGATTCCCTTTTCTCTGACTGGGCTTTTATAGTTTATCACAATCCATGTGAAATTTGGCTGAACAAAGTAGAAAGTAGGACATTTTCCTCTATTCGTTTATTATTTTAACAATTTACCATTCTAGCCCTGGCATGCCACCCCAGCAGAGCCTCACAACAAGCCAGACCACCCTCCCCTACTCCATGGAGGCTGCCATTTTCCACATCCGGACTTCCCTCTGGTCACAACTCCACCCAGCAGACCAGACTATCACAGCTCGGCTAGTGTGGTTCATCAATAAATGCTTTATTTTGAGGTGACTACATCAGTATGCCACCCGCATGGCAAGCCTGGCAAGCTGCTCATGTAGTATTTTATATGCCAAATACCAGTAACATTTATATTAGGTCATTCCCGTAACCTAATATAATGGTTTGAGGCTCTTTATGTTCCTGGAGCAAGCGGATGCCTTTGGGTTCTACTAGCATGAGACAGGACATATGGAGATATTACTGGTGCCCGCTCTAGCAAATAGATGATTAACGGGAAGATAGTGATAGTGACCATTCTAGGGGCCAGAGCAATAGCACAGCCGGGGAGGGCATTTTCCTTGCACGTGGCCAACCTGGGTTTGATCCCCAGCACCCCATAGGGTCCCCTGAGTACCACTAGGAGTAATTCCTGAGTGCAGAGCCAGAAGTGACCCCTGAGCATCGCCGGGTGTGACCTAAAAAGCCTAAACAAAACAACAAAAAAATAAAAATCCAATTTACTGTCTAACACATAGTCTAGCTTTTGGCTGGTGTGAAGCATTATCACACCCTTATTCTGGGGCCAGTTCTCCTGCTTTATCCCTCTTTGTAGTGGACTCTTAGATTGTCCTTCAAGGGAAGCCGTCTCACAGTCCTTCTCCAGCTCTAGGCAGAGTACAGCCACTCACCTCTCTGAGCCAAACTAGCCCACAGAGATTCACGAAACTCTGTTGTTTTTATTTGCTTGTTTGCTTCGCTTTATGGATCACACCTGGCGATGCTCAGGGGTTACTCCTGGCTCAGCACTCAAGAATTACTCTTAGTGGTACTCAGGGCAAGCTACCCATGTCGTATTTGATATGCCAGATACTAGTAACAATAATAGACCTCATTCCCATGACCTGATGGAATGGTTTGAGGCTCTTTATGTTCTGGAGCAAGCAGATGCCCTTGAGCTCTACCTGCATGAGACAGGACATATGGAGATGTTACTGGTGCCCGCTCGAGCCAATCGATGATGAACGGGAAGACAGTGATACAGTGGTACTCAGGGACCATATGGGATGCTGGGGATCGAACCTTGCTGTGGGTCACATGCAAGATAAATTCCCTACCCGCTGTACTATGGTTCCAGTCCTCGCCCGCCCCAGTTTATTTTATGACGACTCCATGGGGAGGGGTCAAGAGATGCTTCTTCCGCGTGCTGAACAGCAAAAGTGCACAGACCTCCTGTTCTCCTTCAAGAATGTCCTGGGCCACTTGCCAACCAGATTTTTTAGGAGAGCCTCCCCACACTCTGGCTCCCTCCTCACACCCTGGCTCCCTCCACAAAGGCCTGGCGGCCCCACCCAGAACTGCTGCTGAGGCTCTTGGCCAAACACCAGGTTTTCAGGTGCAGGGCAGAGTCTCTGCCAGCCTGCCCTGTGCTAAACTGATGGGGCATCTTGGGGTTGGGACAGGTTTTGCTCCTTGGCCTGTCCTCCACCAGGCTCCTAGAAGTCAGAAAACCTCATGCAACACAACCACAGTCATCCTCTGGTCCAGACTCCACAGCTGGACACAGCCCGATCCCCATGGCGCATGGGCACCCTCGTGATATCTCAAAACCTGGTATACCACAAACGTGTGGGAGTCAGAGGCTAGGTAAGACAGAGAAGGGAACAGTGTGCTGATAATCGTTGAAAATGATGATACCATCTGAGAACTGAGCATTGAATATAGGCAAAAAGATACACATGATAACCTCTAAATGTATGTATTACAATCCACAATGTGTAAGAAAGGGAGGCGAGAGAGGAGAAGAGAGAGAGAGAGAGAGAGAGAGAGAGAGAGAGAAAGGAGATAAAGAACCTGCCATGGAGGCAGGCTGGGGGAAGGGGGAGGGGAAGTGGGGACATTGGTGGTGGGAAATGGGCACGGGTGGAGGGATGGGTGCTGGAACACTCTAGAACCGAAACTCAAACATGAGCATCTTGTAATTGTATATCTCACGATGGTATAATAAAATATTTTTTAAAATAGAATGTCCTGGGCCAGCAACTGCCAAAGTTTCCTCCTATCTCCCTGACTCCTCCTACATAACTTCTAAAATTCCTTCTTGACAAAGGGATACACATGATAACCTTTAAATGTATGTATTGAAAACCACAATATGTAAGAGAAGAGAGAGAGAGAGGGAGAGAAAGAGAGAGAAGTGGCAAAGGTGCCTGCCATAGAGACAGGCTATGGGAGGGGGGGAGGAATTGGGAACATTGGTGGTGGGAAATGGGCACTGGTGGAGGGATGGGTGCTGGAACACTGTATGATCGAAACCCAAACATGAACATCTTTGTAATTGTATATCTCACGGTGGTATAATAAAACATTAGATAGATAGATAGACAGATAGACAGATAGGCAGATAGACAGACAGACAGACTGACTGACTGACTGACAGAAAGACTGACAGACTGACAGACTGACAGAGAGACAAAGAGACAAAGAGACAGAGAGACAGAGACAGAGAGACAGAAAGGCAGAGAGATAGAGAGATAGATAGATAGATAGATAGATAGATAGAAGATAGAGTGATAGTAGAGAGATAAGAAGGGAATAGAGATAGATAGATAGATAGATAGATAGATAGATAGATAGATAGATAGATAGATAGATAGATAGATAGATAGATAGATAGATAGATAGATAGATAGATAGATAGATAGATAGATAGATAGATAGATAGATAGACAGATAGACAGACAGACAGAGCAGACAGACAGAGGCAGGACAGACAGACAGGCAGGCAGGTAGTTGGTAGTAGGGGTAGTAGAAGATAGATAGATAGATAGATAGATAGATAGATAGATAGATAGATAGATAGATAGATAGATAGATAGATAGATAGATAGATAGATAGATAGATAGATAGATAGATAGATAGATAGATAGATAGATAGATAGATAGATAGATAGATAGATAGATAGATAGATAGATAGATAGATAATCCCTCTTGAGAATTTCTCTCTAGCTGTCCACTTGCAGGCATCCTTCAGCAAAGTCCAGCTGCCATTCAATGAATTCCCCTTCCTAGATTTAATTGCTTGTTATTTGAGCATCCCAAAGGCAGGTCAGCTTGCAAAGCAGGTCATGAATCTGGAAGTGATCAAAAGCGGGTCCCACTGATACCAGGTGACCTCACCTTTGTGTGACTGCATAGGATATAAACTATGCAGCTCTGTAGGGTAACAGGACAAGAGAAGGCCAGGCATCAGAGGGCAGGGAGTGACCAAGATACTCACTTTCCAAGTAAGATGAGCCTTTTGCCAAAAGCAAGAAGACACACTCAATAGGCTACAGAGAATAGTGCTGTTTCCACACAAATGTCTACATTACACACGTATAGAAATGGGGTGCATTTCTCAAGGGAGGAGTAGTCAAAGATGGAAGATTCTGGGATCATGATTCCTGGATTCTAAACATATTTGGTTGTTTCCAGGAGTTATGGTGGGAATTGGGAGTTGGTGGGTATAAGTTTTAATATGCAAATATTTTATAATGAGCATACAATGAAGCTGGAAGCCATTCACTGGGCACAAATTTTGGATTTTCTTGGTTCCAATTGATGTGAGACTTCAGTAGGTCTTAACCTCCTTGTTCTGGGGTCAGAGCGATAGCACAGCGGGGAGGGCATTTGCCTTGCACATGACTGACCAGGGTTCGATCCCTGGCATCCCATATGGTCCCCCGAGCACTTCCAGGAGTAATTCCTGAGTGAAGAACCAGGATTAACCCCTGAACATCACCAAGTGTGACCCTAAAAGCAATAATAAAAAAATAAAGTTTGACCTCCTTGTTCTCACCTTGGCGGTGGCTCCCATCAACTCTTTTGGTGGACAACGTTAAGCTCCTGGCACTGTATTTGGACACGTAAGCGAGACATGATCAAAGCCAGGCATTGATCAATGTTGGAAGGGATTGATTGACACTGATGTGTTAACAGACAAGGTGCAGTAATTACCAATCCTTGTACAAGCACACAGATGTTTGCTTAAGGGAATAACAGAATGTTGCATTGTTCCAGCTTTGCAATGTCTGCACAAGGGAATGTTCTGAGTCCTTCCCCATTGAGGTCAATAGTAGCCCACTTTTGCATTGGCCATTCTGCTGTCTCAAAGCCAAGGCCACATTGGCTCTGAGACAGAGATTGTGACAAGATTGGGCACATTCATGGTGGTATGGCCATAGACTTTCTTTTAGTCACACCTGGCATTGCTCAGGGTTTACTCTGGTCTCTGAACTCAGGAATTACTCCTGGCAATGCTCAGGGAACCATATGTCAGATGCCAGGGATCAAACCCAGGTCAACTATATGCAAGGCGAACACTCTCCCCTCTGTACTATTCTTCTGGCCCCTCCGTGCCTCTTGAGACTATTCTCACAGAGAGTTGAGTCCCTTGAATTCCTCAGAAGTGTCAACTCTGGGAAACAGGAAGCCATTGGGACATAAGGTGAGACAAACTGAGCTAACACCTTCAGAGAAACCCCAATTCTCCTCCTGAAACCTGCATCTCCTTCCCCATAAACGGCCAAGGCAGAAGCAGCAGAGAAGAGGAGCCCAGCTCCAGGCTTCCTAAGGACGGGGCACACCCTGCGTTACCTGGATACCCACATGAGCGAAGGGACGGACAGACGGCAGCCAGGGGAGGTTGGGAGGGACCTCGCCTGGTCCTGTGATTCCAGAGCAGCGTTCCCCCCTACCCCTCACTTTCCTAGCCAGACTCACTCAGACCATTTCATAGGAAGTGTCTAAGATGCAGCTTTGGGTGAAGAAAGTCACTTGGAAGGTAGAGGGAGTGTTGACCATTTCCACTGTGCAAGAGGAAGGAGAACAATGCTGATAGAGTATTAGTAAAATGGGTTGACTTTGGCCAAGGTTTGGGTCTACACTCTGGATTTGGGACAGTGCCTAGAAAAGATCTGCTTCCTCCAAAGTCTGTGTAGAGGCGGGTGTTGTCAGTTCTGGAGACTGTTCGTCTCCATCCCTGATAAAGGGTTGTTGGTCTTACTTGGCCTTGATTCATATGCCAAGGTGCCAGTCTTCTCCCCTTATCTAGAGAAGAATGTCTGCCTCTGCCCCAAGTGGTCCAGTTAGTAAGCATGGAAGTGTGCATGATGCTTAGCAAGATAACAGATGCTGAGCAGGAGAGACAGGACACTGGGGACAGCATTTGCCTTGCACACGGCTGACCTGGGTTTGATCCCTGGCATCCCATATGGTCCCCCGAGCACTGCCAGGAGTAATTTCTGAGTGCAGAGCCAGGAGTAATCCCTGAGCACCGCTGGGTGTGACTTTAAAAGGAACAAAAAAGATAACAGATGCTGATTGGAGTTAATATTAGAAATAATGAATATCTCCAGCTAATTGGTAGAGAACTGCCGGTGATAAATGTCAATTGAAGAGATGGTTAGGTTCTAATTGGATATTCTATACTGTGCACTGCTAGTGGGCAGCTTGACTTTTGTGTCTTGCAGGTGGAGCTCAGTTTTTTTCCAGGTTAAGGCTGCCATGATCTTAAGCATATGTCTGATTTGTGACTAACCGCTAAAGCCTCATGCCTGTAATTAAACTCTGATGTACACTGAATCTTCATTCTGTACTTCAAATAAAAATTATCATGAGCCCAGGCAAAATGGGCCAGGAGGACTTGTCAAGGGTTGGAATCTGCCAAAAATATGGAGGGGAGCAGAGAGTCGGTAAGCCAGAGAAGGGACCAGTCTGACAACAATAGTTGGAAATAGTAACGCTGGACTAGAACTGAGCATTGGAAATAGGTAAAGGAATTTCATAACCCTTCAGTGTCTTGTTTTGTAAAACTCAATGCACAAAAAGAGAGAAAAAAAAAGTGCCGGCCGTAGAGGAGGTTGTGGAGGGGGAGGGAAATGGGGCACACTGGTGTTGGGAAATGTGCACTGGTGAAGGGATGGGTGTTGCAACAGTGTATGACTGAAACCAATCATGAATAGCCCTACAAGAGTCTATTGTAGAGTGATTAATGTTTTTAATTACTGTGCATGCTGGAGAGATAGTACGGTGGTAAGACATTTGCCTTGCATGCATGCAGACCCCAGTTCGATCCCTGGCATCCCACATAGATCCCCCCCTAACTTCCACCACCACCAGGAGTAATTTCTGAGTGCAGAGCTAGGAATAACCCCTGAGCATCACTGGGTGTGGACCAAAGGCACAAAATAAATAAGTTTTTATGGGGCTGAAGCTGGGGGGCGGGGGGGCAGGGTGATAGCACAGGGAGGGCTTTTGCCTTGCACACAGCTGACCTAGATTCAATCCCCAATATCCCATATGGTCTCCTGAGCCAGTCAGGAGTAACTCCTGAGTGCAGAGTAATTCCTGAGTACAGAGTAATTCCTGAGTGCAGTGCTCATGAGTAAGCCCTGAATACTGCTGGGTGTAGCCAGAAAAAAAAATTGTGGCTCAGTAGTAGGATTCATACCTACATGGGTGAGGCTTTGAGGGCCACTCTATAGATATAGATACAAATATAGATGCAGATGCAGATACAGATGCAGATGCAAATACAGATGCAGATTCAGGTGCAGATGCAAATATAGATGCGATGCAGATGCAAATACTGATGCAGATACAGATCTGCAGATACAGATATAGATGCAGATTCAGATACAGGTGTAGATGCAAATACAGGTGCAGATACAGATGCAGATACAGATGCAGGTGCAGATGCAGATACAGATGCAGACGCAGATACTGATGTAGAGGCAGAGGCAGATGCAGATACAGATGCAGATACAAATGCAGATGCAAATGCAGATAAGGATGCAGATGCAGATACGGATACAGATGCAGATGCAGATACAGGTGCAGATACAGATACAAATACAGATGCAGATACAGATGCAGATACAGATGCAGATACAGGTGCAGATACAGATGCAGATACAGATGCAGGTGCAGATGCAGGTACAGATGCAGGTGCAGATGCAGGTACAGATGCAAGTGCAGATACAGATGCAGATGCAGATACAGATACAGATGCAGATGCAGATACTGATGCAGAGGCAGAGGCAGATACAGATGCAGATATGGATACAGATACAGATGCAGATGCAGATACAGATGCAGATGCAGGTACAGGTGCAGATATAGATATATTCAGAGAGAGGGGTGGGGTCCAGAAAGCTAATACCAGATTAAGATACATGCCTTGCATACAGCCAACCTACGTGGGCCTGGCTCCATATGTTCCCCCAGCCTCTGGGTGTGGAGCATTTCCTCACTCAGCATGACTGGGGACCCAGAAAGTCCCTGCACTGCAGGGCCCCAAGAGCTTTGTAGGCCAAATGGCTGGGAACTGCATGATCAGGCTCCCTGACCCCTGAGTGCCTCTTGGAAGGGGAGAGAGGGAGGGGAGAGAGAGAGAGAGAGAGAGAGAGAGAGAGAGAGAGAGATAATGGAGCATTCTCTTAAAATCAGCAGAGTGAAAACTTCCTCCATATACACGCACAAACTTGTTCTCATCTTCCCCATTTTTTCTCTGTCCCCATCAGGGTTTCTTCAGGCTAGAGTGAAGCCCCTCCTGCATCTTGCACTGTGCTCCTCTCTGTCCCATCTTTCCAGGGGATGCACTTGAATAAAATAAAGGCAGCCCCGCCCCCCCCCCAGGACAAACTCCTGGAAACCTAGAGGTAAGAATAAAGGGGCCATAACACTGACGCTGTCCTCCCAGGAGGTCCAGGCTGTTCCTGCCCAAGCTGTTAACCAGGAAGTTCCTCCACTGGGGTAAATCTGTAATCAGACTTTCTAGGATTTTCTGGAAGGGGCCTGAACAGGTAGTTGAGCTCATAGACTCACTAAACTCTAGCCTCATCCCTTAGTTTCTTTAAGGCCCTTCACACTCACCCTTTTTTTTGGGGGTGGGCAGTGGAGGAGAGGGCTGGGTCACATCTAGAGATGCTCATGGGTTACGCCTGGCTCTGCACTGAGGAATTACTCCTGGCGGTGCTCGGGGACCATATGGGTTGTGGGGGATTGAATGGAGGTTGACCATGTGCAAGGCAAATACCCTACCCACTGTGCTATCACTCCAAGCCCTGTATGCCATCTTCAAGAATGGTCAGCTCTTCTCCCCATTTGTAGTTGGTTTTTATTGTTGTTAGAGTTTTGCGAGTCTTTAATATTAGCCTTTTGTCAGATGTGTGATGAGAAAATATTTCCTTCCTCTCAGTTGGGTGTCTCTGAATTCTAGTTATTATTTCATTCGCAGTGCAGTCTTTTTTTTTAGTTTGATGCAGCCCTGTTTATTTTTGCTTCTGTTTCCATAGCCACCGGCATCAATTCACTGAAGATGCCTCTGATGTCACTATCACGGTCAGTGCTGGCTGCTTTCCTCCATGTACTTTATGGCTTCAGATCTAATATCAAGGTCTTTTATCCACTTTGAATTAACTTCTATGTATAATGTGAGACAGGGGTCAGATCCTTTTTTTTAAATGTGGCTCACCTGTTTTCCCAGCACCATTTGCCAAAGAGTCTTATCTTACTCCATCTCATGCACTTAGCTCCTTTGTCAAATATTAACTGTCC
The DNA here is from genome assembly GCA_021461705.1 of Cryptotis parvus. NCBI lineage: Eukaryota > Metazoa > Chordata > Mammalia > Eulipotyphla > Soricidae > Cryptotis > Cryptotis parvus. The sequence continues at coordinate 27,141 of JAJIBD010011642.1, read as the reverse complement.
ACGTATCTGAGAGCTTATTGCTGGGCACTCACTTATTTTCAATTGTTCTAAGAATCTACTAGAGACTTTAAGCCAGTACCAGACTGTTTTAATCACTGTAACTTTATGACATAATTTAAATCCAGAGAAGGAAGTCTCCCATCTTCTTTGTTTTCTCAGGATTGCTTTGACTATTTGGAGAGTATTATTACTTCATATATGTATGGAGTAATATAAATATATATATACTGGGTGTAACAAAAAAAAAACAAATAATTTATATAGCTCCTGGGCTCTTGGTGACCTTGCCACAATCTAGCCTCATCCGTAAATTCAGGTGAGGTCCTCTACTTTGGGGAAAAGGATTCTAAAGTGATTCTCTGCCACCTGGGCCAGTGGTTCCAATGCAAGACCCTAACAACACAGAGTGTCGCTCAGATTCCATAACACTGGGGTTAGAGAGAGAGAGATAGAAAGAGACAGAGATAGAGACACAGAGAGAAAGAGAGAGACAGAGACAGAGAGGGAAAAGAAACACAGAGAAAGAGAGAGACAGAGAGAGACATAAGAGACCGGGAGGGAGAGAGAGAGAGAGAGAGCAAGAGAGAGAGAGCTTGAGATGTCTGGGTAGAAAAGGGAACTCCAGGGTGCTGAGGATCGCCAGGTGTGGCCCAAAAAAAAAAAAAAATCCAGGTGAGTTGACAGCGGCTGAGACCACAGAGGAAGCACCTGAAGAATTTTTTTTCCTTTTGGATCACACCCGGCAATGCTCAGGGGTTACCTCCTAGCTCTGCACTCAGAAATAACTCCTGGCAATGCTCAGGGGACCACAGGGGATGCCGGGATTGAACCTGGGTTGGCTTGTGCAAAGCAAACGCCCTCCCCTGTTGTGCTATCACCCGGCCCACCCTGAAGAATTCACGAAAAGTAGGAACTAGGGACGTGGCTAGAGGAAGAACAGGGGCCTTGCATGTTTCACGAGACGGACGGAGACAACGCGATTTCTGTAATGAGTTAGATTTGCGATGTCAGAAAAAAGAAAGAAGTCAAAGGCAACACCACCTCTGGGGGTGAGTGACTGATCTCCTGAGGCCAGAGTGAGGCTGTAGCTCAGGTTTGGGTTTTGGAGCGAGCCACGTCTGAGCTGATTCCTCGGCATCAAGTGAAACTGCAGGCAGCAAGTGACAGTGATAACAATAATCAGAGCCGCAGCCGCAGTGCTCGCGCGGCTCTGGGCTCCCCTCCAGCGCCGTGTCCTGACTCACCGGGCTGCAGAACAATCCCATGGCGCTAGAGCTAATTGGACCCCAGTTCTAACAGAGAACAGGCTGGAGGGCCGCATCCGGGCTGCAGAGGACCGTCGGGCGGACAGAGAGATGAGGGTGCGGATGTCGTTCTCAGGGCACGTGGCTTCAGCTCAGCCGTGAGGGAGGAAGAATGAAGTCCAGTCACCCCTGCGCCAAGTTCAGAAAGTGGGAAAGTGAAAAACATGAAGGGCAGGTGGTGCTGAGGAAACAGGCAGGAAGTGGGGAGAAGCCCCCGGGGTGCCCAGGGCAGGGAGCTGAGTATAGAGAATCTCTAGGAGGAGGAAGAGGAGGCGCTTTGGAAGCGGCTCACTGAGATCACAGTACACAGGAGACGGGTGTCCGTGTGGGTAGCGGCCACTGAATCGCTGCATAGCCTTGCGCCAGTCCTAGGGCCTCAGTTTCCCAGCTGTAAAATGGCTCCTTACCTGTGTGCTGGCTCTTGGTCTCAGCTCCTCGACCTGTCCAGACTCCTGCACCTCCCCAGCCTCCAGCCCCCAGCACCCCCCCTAGAACGCTCCAGTTTGCTGTGTCATTTTGCCAGCACGGGCTCCCCGTCCACGGGGAAGCTTGTGGCTCATGTCCCTCATCTCTGGGGGTTGCCCCTCGTGCTGCTAAATCACTTCAGCACCCTCCTGTGGGCCTCTCCCGGCTTGGACCCAAAGAGCAAGTGGGGAGGAGAAGGTGCGCCTGTTAAGCTCGGCTCCCCAAATTACAGAAACGACCTCGGAGAGGAAGGCTGGGGTCAAGGCGAGAAAAGGACTAAGGATTTGGAGCTGCGGATCAAGGCGCAGAATGACTGAGCCAGGGAGAGGTCAGGAGACACAGGCCCAGGGACCTCGCAATGACGTCTGTGGGCTGACCACTGGAGGCAAGGATCTGGATTTGGGAGCTAGGGAAACCAAATCTCTGGGCAACTCGCCCCAGTGAGCAGCCTGAGACCACTCGGACTGGCCCAGGGAAACTCATGATATCTCAGGCTCAAGAAGAATAGCTTTTCTGTTGTTGTTTTTTATTTGCTTTTTGGGTTACACCTGGCAATGCTCAGGGGTTACCCCTGGCTCTTTGATCAGGAATTACTCCTGGTGGCGCTCGGTGGGGGGACTATATAGAATGCCAGAGATCGAACCCAGGTCGGTCTGTCGTGTGCAAGGCAAATGCCCTCCCTGCTGTGCTATTGCTTGGGCCCCTCAAGGAGAATAGCTTTACGGGTTCAGAGACAGGGACGGTCCAGGAAAGGCCAGGCCCAGGGCAGCCCAGGAGTCCTTGGAGGTCAGAGGAAGAACCCTAGAATTAGTGTCTGCTGGAGTCACACAGTCCAGAGTGACTCAAGTGTGTGCTGGACACCGGCTCAGACAGGTTCTCCATTTATTTACTTTGGGTACTGGACCACACCCGGCACAGCCTACACTGATGGCTCTAGAGTCATGAGGTCATACGCACCGCCAGGGATCAAATCCGGGTTAGCTGTCTGCAAGACAAGTGCCCAACCCACTGTGCTGTTCCAGGTCATCTCTCTTTTAGTTTGGAGCCACACCCAGCAGTTCTCAGCAGTTCTCAACATGGCAGTGCTGTTGTTGGAGCAGCACTCAGGAATCAGTCCCAGAGGTGCTCTGCGGACTGATATGGAATAATGGGATCCAACCTGGGTCAGCCACATGCAAGGCCAATGTCCTCCCCCACTGTGCTATGACCCCTGGCCCCCAGATTCTCCTTTTTTTAAGGTCCTGGGGAGAAATCAGTGTGGGAACCACTGCATGTGCTCTGCCACTCAGATTCTTCGCACCCTTTTACTTAGCAACTCTGATAGGGCCGGGACAGGGCACGTGACTTGCCTGCGTCAGGTTTTGATCCCTGTCACAAAAAAAATAAAATCATGAAAGCAAAGATCTGGATAGGTCCTGCAGAAGAGGGACAAATCAATCTCCTTTTTATCAAGAGGCTTTTGATTGTCATGTATAGATTTGACAAAACAGGAGGAGCCTGGCCTCTCGTGTTACGTCCAGGACATGTAGATGGACAGGGCTTCCCCAGGTCTGAGCCAGAAGCGGTAGATGAAGTCAGACCCTGGCTGTCCCAGCCCCCGAAGAGCTGAGCTAGCAGAATCCTTGGGCCACCTGGTCTCCCTGCCCCTCCAGGCTTCCTGTACTCCAGAGGGTGGGATGGGCGGCCGATCAGGGGTCCTTCTCTCCCAGGGGACTCTAGACCTACGTGATCAGTCAGTTGGATCCCTGATTACTTATTACACAATTACTGGAACCAGATCCTCTCCCCATTGGGATGGCTCCCAACGCCTTTCTTTTCCCCAAATTTTTGTCACCATGGTTCACAATACTGTTACTTGCAGTAAAGTTGATGGGCTCTCACGTGGCCTATGTAAGGTGAAGAGGTGAGGTGACCTGAGGTGCTGGGAAGGCCAATAAAGTCCGCAATGGGCTTTATGGCCAGAGCATTTAATGGCCAGAGCCCTGCCAGCCCCACTAGGTAGCCATCAAACACACCTGATGCCCACTTGACCTCAGTATGAGAGTTAGTCCCCACCACCCAATTTCTCAAAGAGCCGTGGACTCAGGCTGCAGTGAGAAATTGCTCTTCTGAGGCAAAAAAAAAAAAAAAAACAGTCTTTGGCCTTACCCAGGTCTTCCGGGTTTTTGTCCTTTTCACAGAAAAGTAAATGAGCAGTGATGTAAATAATAATAATAATTATTATATAATAATTATAATTATAATAAACAGATTTTATCTGGAGGTTTTTGAGGAAGGGGGAGGAAGAGAAAGGGGGAGAGAGTAATGTACTGAAGAAAGGACGTGGACTTCTCCGAAGGCAGACAGAGCCCATGCACACATCTCCAGAGCGGAGATGCGGGCGACACACGCCCAGCGCCACCTGTGCGCGTCACATGGACACAGGCAGCACATGGGCTCGGGCAGCATATGCGTGGCCCTTCCTGTGTTCAAGGTGGCCTTTATAGGATTTTCCCAAGCTGCCCAAGTGGGGCTTCAACCTAGGTAAAAGTCCTTTGCTAGGGTGGTGTCAAGGGGATGGGAGCAGCTGATGGTCTTTGAAAATCCTTTCATTGATCTTTGTCCTTGCTGGAGCTTCTCTCTCGGAGTGGGGTCCAGCCTTCTCTGGTCTCTCGGCTCCAGGTGAAGTTTATCCAGCTCCGAGGTCACAGGGTGGGCATGTTTAGCCTTTCGGGCTGTTGGTTTTACTATTTCCAAGAATTCTATTACCACGGGCCCTTTCCTATCCACCCGCCGACCTCGGCCGCGCCACGCCGTGGCATCCCAGCACCACGCCCTCACCAGTGTCTGCTTCTCCTGCCACCTGCCCTCGTCCTCCCCCTACCTCCCCGCTTCTCCCCTACCCCCAGTAGTGTCCTACTGCAGGAGGCAGGAAGTTCTCGGTTTCTGTTGCTTTTGTGAATTTGCTGTTTCTTTATATCCTATTATATCCTTCTGTGTCTTTATTCCCCACACATGAGAGAGACCATCCTGTGTCCATCCCTGTCCTCCTAACTTCATCAGCGTGGCACTCTACAGAGCCATCAGGTAGCAGCTAACTGCGTAATTTCATCTTTTCTTACAACCAAGCAATGCTCCATTGTGTCTCTGTACCATAGCTTCTTTATCTGGTCAAAAGAGAGAAGGGGGAGGCCGGAGCGATAGTCCAGTGGGGAGGGCGTTTGCCTTGCACACAGCTGACCCAGGTTCAATCCCTCGGCATCCCATATGGGGGAGGGGGGGGGGGGGTCCCCTTCGGAATGCTCAGGGGTTACTCCTGGCTCTACAGTCAGGAATCTCTCCTGGCCGACCATATGGGATGCCAGGGGTTGAACCTGGGTCAACTGTGTGCAAGGGAAACGCCCTACCTGCTGTACTATCCTCTGGCCCCCCACCACCTATGTGCCCTAAGCGCACCAAAGACCCAGTTTCCTGCCCATCCCCAAGCCTGCTCCCTTAGCAGGCACTAGTTAACTTACTGTATATTGTTTATCACAACATATATCTCATAATAGAGTTGCTAAGTCATGACCTTTTTACCTTTTAGAGACACAGTTTTCCTGTTACAGAGAGAGAGAGAGAGAGAGAGAGAGAACCGTAGTTAACTTAATCCCGTACCCGTGGGACTTGTCCTCTCTCTTCTACTTTCCAATAAATGTTTCTACTTCCCAGTTCTGAGTCTGAGTATCTTTGCTACTCAGTATTTTTTACTCTTGAAAAGATTGAAGAGTGGGAGACCGGGGCCAGAGCAATAGCAAAACAGATATGGTGCTTGCCGAGAACGAGGCCAATTAGGTTGGATCCCTGGCACCCAGGGATCAAGCCGTGGCTAAGTGACCCCTGGGCACAGAGCCTGAAAGATGCCCTGAGCACAGTCAGGTATGACCAAAGGGCCGGAGCGATAGCCCAGCGGGTAGGGCGTTTGCCTTGCACGCGGCTGCCCTGTGCCGGCCGGGTTCTATCCCCGCATCCCATATGGTCCCCGAGCACCGCCAGGAGTAATTCCTGAGTGCAGAACCAGGAGAAACCCCTGAGCATTTCCCAGTGTGACCCAAAAAAGCAAAAAAAAAAAACTTTATAAAAGTATTTTAGGGGCTGAAGTGATAGTACAGTGGGTAGGGCACTTGCTTGCACGTGGCGGACTCAGATTTGATCCCAGGCATTCCATATGGATCCCAAGCACTGCCAGAGGCAGGAGTAACCCCTGAGCATCACGGGTGTGAACCAAAAAAGAAAAAAAAGTTTTAATATTTTCTTAATTTTATTATTTTTGCATTTTGGGTCACACGTGGCGATGCTCTAGGGTTACTCCTGGCTCTTCACTCAGGAATTACTCCTGGCAGTGATCAGGAGACCATATGGGACACCAGGGATCAAATCTAGAAGCTATTCAGCAATGCTTTGTATTCAGGAGGGAGTGTTCTCCTTGGGGGTAGCACAGGATGTATTCAGGAGGGGTGTTCTCCTTGGGGGTAGCACAGGATGTATTCAGGAGGGGTGTTCTCGTTGGGGGGTAACACAGGATGAATTCAGGAGAGGTGTGCTCCTTTGGGGGTAACACAGGATGTATTCAGGAGGGGTGTTCTCCTTGGGTGGTCAACACAGGATGTATTCAGGAGGGCTGTTCTCCTTGGGGGGGTAACACAGGATGTATTCAGGAGAGTTGTTCACCTTGGGGGCAACACAGGATGTATTCAGGAGGAGTGTTCTCCTTGGGGGGTAACACAAGATATATTCAGGAGGGGTGTTCTCTTGGGGGTAACACAGGATGTATTCAGGAGGGGTGTTCTACTTGGGGGTAGCACAGGATGTATTCAGGAGGGGAGTTCTCCTTGGGGGGTAGCACAGGATGTACTCAGGAGGGGTGTACTCCTTGGGGGGGGTAACACAGGATGTATTCAGGAGGGTGTTCTCCTTGGGAGTAGCACAGGATGTATTCAGGAGGGGAGTTCTCCTTGGGGAGTAGCACAGGATGTACTCAGGAGGGGTGTACTCCTTGGGGGGTAACACAGGATGTATTCAGGAGGGGTAGTCTCCTTGGGGGCAACACAGGATGTCTTCAGGAGGGGTGTTCTCCTTGGGGTAACACAGGATGTATTCAGGAGGGTGTTTCTTGGGGGGGGTAACACAGGATGTCTTCAGGAGGGTGTTCTCCTTGGGGGTGACAAAGGATGACTTCAGGGGGGTGTTCTCCTTGGGGTAGCACAAGATGTATTCAGGAGGGGTGTTCTCCTTGGGAGTAGCACAGGATTTATTCAGGAGGGGTGTTCTCCTTGGGGGATAACACAGCATGTATTCAGGAGGGGTGTTCCCCTTGGGGGGTAGAACAGGATGTATTCAGGAGAGGGTGTTCTCCTTTGGGGTAACAAAGGATGTATTCAGGAGGGGTTTTCTAATTTGGGGGTAACACAGGATGTATTCAGGAGGGGTGTTCTCCTTGGGGTAACACAGGATGTATTCAGGAGGGTGTTCTTCTTGGGGGGTAAAACAGGATGTATTCAAGGAGGGGTGTTCTCCTTGGGGGTAACACAGGATGTATTCAGGAGGGGTGTTCTCCTTGGGGTAACACAGGATGTATTCAGGAGGGTGTTCTCCTTGGGGGTAACACAGGATGTATTCAGGAGGGGTGTTCTCCTTGGGGGTAACACAGGATGTATTCAGGATGGGTGTTCTCCTTGGGGGTAACACAGGATGTATTCAGGAGGGTGTTCTCCTTGGGGGGGTAAAACAGGATGTATTCAGGAGGGGTGTTCTCCTTGGGGGTTAACACAGGATGTATTCAGGAGGGGTGTTCTCCTTGGGGGGCAACACAGGATGTATTCAGGAGGGTGTTCTCTTGGGGGGTAACACAGGATGTATTCAGGAGGGTATTCTCCTTGGGTGTAACACAGGATGTATTCAGGAGGGGTTTCCCTTGGGTGTAACACAGAATGTATTCAGGAGGGGTGTTCTCCTTGGGGGTAACACAGGATGTATTCAGGAGAGGGTGTTCCCTGGGGGGTAACACAGGATGTATTCAGGAGGGGTGTTCTCCTTGGGGTAACACAGGATGTATTCAGGAGGGGTGTTCTCCTTGGGGGTAACACAGGATGTATTCAGGAGGGGTGTTCTCCTTGGGTGTAACACTGGATGTATTCAGGAGGGGTGTTCTCCTTGGGGGGTAACACAGGATGTATTCAGGAGGGGTGTTCTCCTTGGGGGTAACACAGGATGTATTCAGGAGGGGTGTTTCCTTGGTGGTAACACAGGATGTATTCAGGAGGGAGTTCTCCTTGGGGGTAACACAGGATGTATTCAGGAGGGGTATTCTCCTTGGGGTAACACAGGATGTATTCAGGAGGGGTGTTCTCCTTGGGGGTAACACAGGATGTATTCAGGAGGGGTGTTCTCCTTGGCGGTAGTACAGGACGTATTCAGGACGGGTGTTCTCCTTGGGCGGTAACAAAGGATGTGTTCAGGAGGGTGTTCTCCTTGGGGGGTAACACAGGATGTATTCAGGATGGGTGTTCTCCTTGGGGGGGTAACACAGGATGTATTCAGGAGGGGTGTTCTTTGGGGGTAAAACAGCATGTATTGAGGAGGGTGTTCTCCTTGGGGGTAACACAGGATGTATTCAGGAGGGTGTTATCCTTGGGGTAACACGGGATGTATTCTAGAGGGGTGTTCTCCTTTGAGGATAGCACAGGATGTATCAGGAGGGGTGTTCTCCTTGGGTGGTAACACAGGATGTATTCAGGAGGGTGTTCTCCTTGGGGGTAACACAGGATGTATTCAGGAGGGTTGTTCTCCTTGGGGGTAGCACAGGTTGTATTCTGGAGGGGGTGTTCTTAGGGGTAGCACAAGATATATTCAGGAGGGTGTTCTCCTTGGGGGTAACAAGGATGTATTCTGAGGGGTGTTTTCCTTGGAGGGTAACACAGGATGTATTCAGGAGGGGTGTTCTCCTTGGGGGTAACACAGGATATATTTAGGAGGGTGTTCTACTTGGGGTTAGCACAGAATGTATTCAGGAGGGGTGTTCTCCTTGGGGGTAGCACAGGATATATTCAGGAGGGGTGTTCTCCGTGGAGGGCAACACAGGATGTATTCAGGGGGGTGTTCTCCTTGGGGGGCAACACAGGATATATTCAGGAGGGGTGTTCTCCTTGGGGGTAACAGAGGATGTATTCAGGAGGGGTGATCTCCTTGGGGTAACACAGGATATATTCAGGAGGAGTGTTCTCCTTGGGAGTAACACAGGATGTATTCAGGAGCGGTGTTCTCCTTGGGGGTAACAAAGGATGTATTCAGGAGGGGTGTTCTCCTTGGGGTAACACAGGATGTATTCAGGAGGGTGTTCTCCTTGGGGGTATCACAGGATGTTTTCTAGGAGGGTGTTCTCCTTTGAGGGTAGCACAGGATGTATTCAAGAGGGGTGTTCTCCTTGGGGGTAACACAGGATGTATTCAGGATGGTGTTCTCCTTGGGGGTAACACAGGATGTATTCAGGAGGGGTGTTCTCCTTGGGGGTAGCACAGGATGTATTCAGGAGGGTGTTCTCCTTGGGGAGTAACACAGGATGTATTCAGTAGGGGTGTTCTCCTTGGGGTAACACAGGATGTATTCAGGAGGGTGTTCTCCTTGGGGCGTAACACAGGATGTATTCAGGAGGGTGTTCTCCTTGGGGGTAGCACAGGATGTATTCAGGAGGGGTGTTCTCCTTGAGGGGTAACACAGGATGTATTCAAGAGGGGTGTTCTCCTTGGGGGGTAACACAGGATGTATTCAGGAGGGTGTTCTCCTTGGGTGTAACACAGGATGTATTCATGAGTGGCTTTCTCTTGGGTGGTAACACAGGATGTCTTCAGGAGGGGTGTTCTCCTTGTTGGTGACAAAGGATGACTTCAGGGGGTGTTCTCCTTGAGGTAGCACAAGATGTATTCAGAAGGGGTGTTCTCCTTGAGGGTAACACAGGATGTGTTCAGGAGGGTGTTTTCCCTTGGAGGTATCACAGGATGTATTGAGGACGGGTGTTCTCCTTGGGCGGTAACAAAGGATGTGTTCAGGAGGGGTGTTCTCCTTGGGGGTAACACAAGCTGTATTCAGGAGGGGTGTTCTCCTTGGCGGTAACACAGGATGTATTCAGGAGGGGTGTTCTCCTTTGGGGTAACACAGGATGTATTCAGGAGAGGTGTTCTCCTTGGGGGTAACACAGGATGTATTCAGGAGGCGTGTTCTCCTTGGCGGTAGCACAGGATGTATTCAGGAGGGTGTTCTCCTTGGGGGTAACAAAGGATGTATTCAGGAGGGTGTTCTCCTTGGGGATAACACAGGATGTATTCAGGATGGGTGTTCTCCTTGGGGGTAACACAGGATGTATTCAGGAGGGGTGTTCTCCTTGGGGGCAACACAGGATATATTCAGGAGGGGTGTTCTCCTTGGGGGGTAACACAGGATGTATTCAGGAGGGGTGTTCTCCTTAGTTGTAACACAGGATGTATTCAGGAGGGTTTCTCCTTTGGGGTAACACAGGATGTATTCAGGACGGTGTTCTCCTTAGGGGGTAACACAGGATGTATACAGGAGGGGTGTTCTCCTAGGGGGTAACACAGGATGTATTCAGGAGGGGTGTTTCCTTTGTGGTAACACAGGATGTATTCAGGAGGGTGTTCTCCTTGGTGGGTAACACAGGATGTATTCAGTAGGGTATTCTCCTTGGGGTAACACAGGATGTATTCAGGAGGGGTGTTCTCCTGGGGTAACACAGGATGTATTCAGGAGGGGTGTTCTCCTTGGAGGTATCACAGGATGTATTCAGGAGGGGTGTTGTCCTTGGGCGGTAACACAGGATGTATTCAGGAGGGGTGTTCTCCTTGGGGGTAACACAGGCTGTATTCAGGATAGGTGTTCTCCTTGGGAGGTAACACAGGATGTATTCAGGAGGGTTGTTCTCCTTGGGGGTAAAACAGCATGTATTCAGGAGGGTGTTCTCCTTGGGGGTAACACAGGATGTATTCAGGAGGGTGTTCTCCTTGGGGGTAGCACAGGATGTATTCAGGAGGGGTGTTCTCCTTGGGGTAACACAGGATGTATTCAGGAGGGGTTTTCTCCTTGGGTGTTAACACAGGATGTATTCAGGAGAGTGTTCTCCTTGGGGGTAAACAGCATGTATTGAGGTGGGTGTTCCCTTTGGGTGTAACACAGGATGTATTCAGGAGGGGTGTTCTCCTTGGGCGGTAACAAAGGATGTATTCAGGAGGGTGTTCTCCCTTGGGGGTAACACAGGATGTATTCAGGAGGGTGTTCTCCTTGGGGGGTAGCACAGGATGTATTCAGGAGGGGTGTTCTCCTTTGGGGTAGCACAGGATATATTCAGAGAGGTGTGTTCTCCTAGGGGGCAACACAGGATGTATTCAGGGGGGGTGTCTCCTTGGGGGCAACACATGATCTATTCAGGAGGGGTGTTCTCCTTGGGGGTAACACAGGATGTATTCAGGAGGGGTGTTCTCCTTGGGGGTAACACAGGATGTATTCAGGAGGAGTGCTCTCCTTGGGTGTAACACAGGATGTATTCAGGAGGGTGTTCTCCTTGGGGGGTAGAACAGGATGTATTCAGGAGGGGTGTTCTCCTTGGGGAGCAACACAGGATGTATTCAGGAGGGTGTTCTCCTTGGGGGCAACACAGGATGTATTCAGGAGGGATGTTCTCCTTGGGGTAACACAGGATGTATTCAGGAGGGGTTTTCTCCTTCGGTGGTAACACAGGATGTATTCAGGAGGGTGTTCTCCTTGTGGGGTAACACAGGATGTATTCAGGAGGGTGTTCTCCTTGGGGTAGCACAGGATGTATTCTGGAGGGTGTTCTCCTTGGGGGTAGCACAGGATGTATTCAGGAGGGTGTTCCTTTGGGGTAGCACAAGATATATTCAGGAGGGTGTTCTCCTTGGGGGTAACACAGGATGTATTCAGGAGGGGTGTTTTCCTTGGGGGGTAACACAGGATGTATTCAGGAGGGGTGTTCTCCTTGGGGTAACACAGGATGTATTCAGGAGGGGTGTTCTCCTTGGGGGTAGCACAGGATGTATTCAGGAGGGGTGTTCTCCTTGGGGGGAAACACAGGATGTATTCAGGAGGGTGTTCTCCTTGGGGGTAACACAGGATGTATTCTGGAGGGTGTTCTCCTTTGTGGGTAGCACATGATGTATTCAGGAGGGTGTTCTCCTTGGGGGGTAACACAGGATGTATTCAGGAGGGTTTCTCCTTGGGTGGTAACACAGGATGTATTCAGGATGGGTGTTCTCCTTGGGGGTAACACAGGATGTATTCAGGAGGGGTGTTCTCCTTGGGGGTAGCACAGGATGTATTCAGGAGGGTGTTCTCCTTGGGGGTAACACAGGATGTATTCAGGAGTGGTGTACTCCTTGGGGGTAACACAGGATGTATTCAGGAGGGTGTTCTCCTTGGTGGTAACACAGGATGTATTCAGGAGGGGAGTTCTCCTTGGGGGTAACAAGGATTCAGGAGGGGTTATTCTCTTGGGGGTAACACAGGATGTATTCAGGAGGGGTGTACTCCTAGGGGGTAACACAGGATGTATTCAGGAGGGGGTGTTCTCCTTGGGGTAACACAGGATGTATTCAGGAGGGTGTTCTCCTTGGGGGTAACACAGGATGTATTCAGGTGGGGTGTTCTCCTTGGGTGTAACACAGGATGTATTCAGGAGGGGTGTTCTCCTTGGGGTAACACAGCATGTATTCAGGAGGGGTGTTCTCCTTGGGGTAACACAGGATGTATTCAGGAGGGTGTTCTCCTTGGGGGGGTAACACAGGATGTATTCAGGAGGGGTGTTCTCCTTGGGGGTAGCACAGGTTGTATTCAGGAGGGGTGTTCTCTTAGGGGTAGCACAGGATATATTCAGGAGGGGTGTTCCCCTTGGGGGTAACACAGGATGTATTCTGGAGGGGTGTTCTCCTTGGAGGGTAACACAGGATGTATTCAGGAGGGGTGTTCTCCTTGGGGGTAACACAGGATGTATTCAGGAGGGGTGTTCTCCTTGGGGGTAGCACAGGATGTATTCAGGAGGGTGTTCTCCTGGGGGGTAGCACAGGATATATTCAGGAGGGTGTTCTCCTTGGGGGGCAACACAGGATGTATTCAGGGGGGTGTTCTCCTTGGGTGGCAACACATGATCTATTCAGGAGGGTGTTCTCCTTGGGGGTAACACAGGATGTATTCAGGAGGGGTGTTCTCCTTGGGGTAACACAGGATGTATTCAGGAGGGGGTGCTCCCCTTGGGGGTAACACAGGATGTATTCAGGAGAGGTGTTCTCCTTGGGGGTAGAACAGGATGTATTCAGGAGGGTGTTCTCCTTGGGGAGCAACACAGGATGTATTCAGGAGGGGTGTTCCTCTTGGGGGGCAACACAGGATCTATTCAGGAGGGATGTTCTCCTTGGTGGTAACACAGGATGTATTCAGGAGGGTGTTCTCTTTGGGGAGCAACACAGGATGTATTCAGGAGGGGTGTTCTCCTTCAGGGTAGCACAGGATGTATTCAGGAGGGGTGTTCTCCTTGGGGGGTAGCACAGGATGTATTCAGGAGGGGTGTTCTCCTTGGGGTAGCACAAGATATATTCAGGAGGGGTGTTCTCCTTGGGGGTAACACAGGATGTATTCAGGAGGGTGTTTTCCTTGGGGAGTAACACAGGATGTATTCAGGAGGGGTGTTCTCCTTGGGGGTAACACAGGATGTATTTAGGAGGGTGTTCTCCTTGGGGGTAGCACAGGATGTATTCAGGAGGGGTGTTCTCCTTGGGGGTAGCACAGGTTGTATTCAGGAGGGTGTTCTCCTTGGGGGGCAACACAGGATGTATTCAGGGGGTGTTCTCCTTGGGGGCAACACAGGATCTATTTAGGAGGGTGTTCTCCTTGGGGAGCAACACAGGATGTATTCAGGAGGGTGTTCTCCTTGAGGGTAACAGAGGATGTATTCAGGAGGGTGTTCTCCTTGGGGGTAACACAGGATGTATTCAGGAGGAGTGTTCTCCTTGGGAGTAACACAGGATGTATTCAGGAGGGGTGTTCTCCTTGGGGTAACAAAGGATGTATTCAGGAGGGGTGTTCTCCTTGGGGTAACACAGGATTTATTCAGGATGGGTGTTCTCCTTGGGGGTAACACAGGATGTATTCAGGAGGGTGTTCTCCTTGGGGGTAACACAGGATGTATTCAGGAGGGTGTTCTCCTTGGGGGAAACACAGGATATATTCAGGAGGGGTGTTCTCCTTGGGGGTAACACAGGATGTTTTATAGAGGGGTTCTCCTTTGAGGGTAGCACAGGATGTATTCTGGAGGGTGTTCTCCTTGGGGGTAACACAGGATATATTCCGGAGGGGTGTTCTCCTTGGGTGGTAACACAGGATGTATTCAGGAGGGTGTTCTCCTTGGGGGTAACACAGGATGTATTCAGGAGGGTGTTCTCCTTGGGGGTAGCACAGGATGTATTCAGGAGGGGTGTTCTCCTTGGGGGGTAACACAGGATGTATTCAGGAGTGGTGTTCTCCTTGGGGTAACACAGGATGTATTCAGGAGGGTGTTCTCCTTGGTGGTAACACAGGATGTATTCAGGAGGGTGTTCTCCTTGGGGGGTAACACAGGATGTATTCAGGAGGGTGATTCTCCTTGGGGTAACACAGGATGTATTCAGGAGGGGTGTTCTCCTTGGGGGTAACACAGGATGTATTCAGGAGGGGTGTTCTCCTTGGGGTAACACAGGATGTATTCAGGAGGGGTGTTCTCCTTGGGGGTAACACAGGATGTATTCAGGTGGGGTGTTCTCCTTGGGGGTAACACAGGATGTATTCAGGAGGGGTGTTCTCCTTGGGGTAACACAGGATTTATTCAGGAGGGGTGTTCTCCTTGGGGGTAACACAGGATGTATTCAGGAGGGTATTCTCCTTGGGGGTAACACAGGATGTATTCAGGAGGGGTGTTCTCCTTGGGGGTAACACAGGATGTATTCTAGGAGGGTGTTCTCCTTTGAGGGTAGCACAGGATATTCAGGAGGGGTGTTCTCCTTGGGGGTAACACAGGATATATTCAGGAGGGGTGTTCTCCTTGGGTGGTAACACAGGATGTATTCAGGATGGTGTTCTCCTTGGGGGTAACACAGGATGTATTCAGGAGGGGTGTTCTCCTTCGGGGTAGCACAGGATGTATTCAGGAGGGGTGTTCTCCTAGGGGGTAACACAGGATGTATTCAGGAGGGTGTTCTCCTTGGGGTAACACAGGATGTATTCAGGAGGGGTGTTCTCCTTGGGGGTAACACAGGATGTATTCAGGAGGGGTGTTCTCCTTGGGGGTAGCACAGGATGTATTCAGGAGGGGTGTTCTCCTAGGGGGTAACACAGGATGTATTCAGGTGTGGTGTTCTCCTTGGGTGTAACACAGGATGTGTTCAGGAGGGGTGTTCTCCTTGGGGGTAACACAGGATGTATTCAGGAGGATTATTCTCCTTGGGGTAACACAGGATGTATTCAGGAGGGTGTTCTCCTTGGGGATAACACAGGATGTATTCAGGAAGGGTGTTCTCCTTGGTGGTAGCACAGGATGTATTCAGGAGGGGTGTTCTCCTTGGCGGTAACACAGGATGTATTCAGGATGGGTGTTCTCCTTGGGGGGTAACACAGGATGTATTCAGGATGGGTGTTCTCCTTGGGGGTAACACAGGATGTATTCAGGATGGGTGTTCTCCTTGTGGGGTAAAACAGGATGTATTTAGGATGGTGTTCTCCTTGGGGTAACACAGGATGTATTCTAGAGGGGTATTCTCCTTTGAGGGTAGCACAGGATGTATTCAGGAGGGGTGGTCTCCTTGGGAGGTAACACAGGATGTATTCAGGAGGGTGTTCTCCTTGGGTGGTAACACAGGATGTATTCAGGAGGGTGTTCTCCTTGGGGGTAACACAGGATGTATTCAGGAGGGGTGTTCTCCTTGGGGGTAGCACGGGATGTATGAGGGTTGTTCTCCTTGGAGGTAACACAGGATGTATTCAGGAGGGGTATTCTCCTTGGGGTAACACAGGATATATTTAGGAGGGTGTTCTCCTTGGGGGTAGCACAGGATGTATTCAGGAGGGTTGTTCTCCTTGGGGGGTAGCAGCAGGATATATTCAGGAGGGGGTGTTCTCCTTGGGGGCAACACAGGATGTATACAGGGGGTGTTCTCCTTGGGGGCAACACGTGATCCATTCAGGAGGGGTGTTCTCCTTGGGGGCAACACAGGATGTATTCAGGAGGGGTGTTCTCCTTGGGGGGGTAACACAGGATGTATTCAGGAGGGTGTTCTCCTTGGAAGTAACACAGGATGTATTCAGGAGGGGTGTTCTCCTTTGGGGGTAACACAGGATGTATTCAGGAGGGTGTTCTCGTTGGGAGTAGCACAGGATGTATTCAGGAGGAGTGTTCTCCTTGGGGGTAACACAGGATTTATTCAGGAGGGGTGTTCTCCTTGGGAGTAACACAGGATGTATTCAGGAGGGGTGTTCTCCTTGGGGGTAACACAGGATGTATTCAGGAGGGTGTTCTCCTTGGGGGTAACACAGGATGTATTTAGGAGGGGTGTTCTCCTTTGGGGGTAACACAGGATGTATTCTAGAGGGGTGTTCTCCTTTGAGGGTAGCACAGGATGTATTCAGGAGGTTTGTTCTCCTTGGGGGGTAACACAGGATATATTCAGGAGGGGTGTTCTCCTTGGGGGGTAACACAGGATGTATTTAGGAGGGGTGTTCTCCTTGGGGTAGCACAGAGATGTATTCAGGTGTTGTGTTCTCCTTGGGGGTAGCACAGGATGTATTCAGGAGGGGTGTTCTCCTTGGGGGTAACATGTGATGTATTCAGGAGGGTGTTCTCCTTGGGGTAACACAGGATGTATTCAGGAGGGGTGTTCTCCTTGGGGGCAACACAGGATGTATTCAGGAGGGGTGTTCTCCTTTGGGGTAACATAGGATGTATTCAGGAGGGGTGTTCTCCTTGGGGGTAACACAGGATGTATTCAGGGGGGTGTTCTCCTTGGGGGGTAACACAGGATGTATTCTGGAGGGTGTTCTCCTTGGGGGTAACACAGGATGTATTCAGGAGGGTGTTCTCCTTGGGGGGGTAACACAGGATGTCTTCTACACCCCAGCACTGCTGGATATGGCCAAAACCATATTAATTAACAAATTAATTAAATCAAGGCTAATTAATTAAATCAAAAGGTTTCTCTCCCCTAAGTTCCAGAGCAAAGAGATAGGCAGTCCTTCCTTCTGTGACTCCCACCCTCTCTGGGAAAGAAAAGGGTGCTGGGGCCAGAGCACAGCGAGGAGGGTGTTTGCCTTGCATGTGGCCGACCCAGGTTCGATCCCTGGCATCCCATAAGGTCCCCCAAGCTCCACCTGTAGTAATTCCTGAGTGCAGAGAGAGAGGAGTAACCCCTGAGCATCACTGGGTGCCCCAAAATCCCCTCCACCCACCCCTCCAAATGAAAGGAAAAGAAAAGAGAAGCCAGAAGAGCCAGGAAGTTATGATGGCCCCCAT
The DNA here is from genome assembly GCA_021461705.1 of Cryptotis parvus. Lineage (NCBI taxonomy): Eukaryota > Metazoa > Chordata > Mammalia > Eulipotyphla > Soricidae > Cryptotis > Cryptotis parvus. The sequence goes on along the minus strand of JAJIBD010011642.1, from coordinate 9,801 downwards.
CCTCTGGCTGCGAGCTCCCTGCAAACACCTCGCCCCCTGTGCCCAGACCAGGCAGAGCCAAGCAGCCAGGCCCTTCCCCCACCCAGCCTGAGCCTCCAGCTCACTGAGCCCTTAACTCAATTGTGCCTGTTAATCACAGCTTGTGTCAGCCCAGAGTAAACAGGCGACCTCTGAGGCCCAGGCAGCTCATCCATCTGGGCCTCCCTCAGAGCTGGGGCTGGGGGAGGCGCTGAGGTAGGGAGGGGGCCATGGGGCCAGGGTGCTACTAGACCCTGGCAGAGGGGCCAGAGCGAGAGCACAGCGGGGAGGGCGTTTGCCTTGCATGCAACCGACCTGGGTTCGATGCCCGGCATCCCACACGGTCCCCCGAGGCACCGCCAGGAGTAATTCCTGAGCAAATGAGCCAGGATTAGCCCCTGAGCACTGCCGGGTGTGACCCAAAAAGAAAAACAAAATCTAACTAACAGATAAAGGACATGAGGGGGCTGGATAGGTGAGGAAGCAGCAACTTGTGAATGCCTTGATGTTGCTTTTAGGGAACATTTGGGACAGGAAGACAGACGCAGATGGGTGCTAATGGCCGAAATCTGGCACCCACCAGCCATGGGAACCCGGAGGAGGGCACCTTAGTGGCCCTCTGTAAAATAGGAAAATTAGTGCTGCTGTTTGGGCGGGGTTAAGGAACCTGCCTTACATCCCTCGGACCAGGTTTGGGCCAAGGCAGGGCATACGGGCCGTGTCAGGGTCACTCCTGAGCACAGCGCCAGGAATAGCCCTGAGCACCAGGGGCAGGCCCCTTCCCCGAAAATAAAGGAAAACACTGGAACACATACTTGTTGCTAAGAACATGTGTGTTTGGAGCCATACAGACAGTACAGGTTAACAGGGGTAAGTCCCTTGTCTTGTCTGTGGCCAGCCCAAGTTCGGTATACGAGTCCCCAAGCACCGCCAGGAGTGATCTCTGAGCACAGAGCCAGGGAGAAAGGGCTGAACACCGCTGGGTGTGCTGGGTGTGATTCCCCAGAAAAAATAAATAAGACAGAAACATGAAGGACTGGGGAGACACTGGCTTAGCAATTTCCAGAGACACTTCCATTCTTCTTCCTTAGAAAAGACAAGATCACACACACACACACACACCCACACACTCACACACACAGAGAGAGAGAGAGAGAGAGAGAAGACAGAGCAAAGCAGACCGAACTGGGGGCCCTGAGCAACAGTAGAGCAGGGAGGGCGTTTGCCTTGCATGAGGCTGACCCAGTTTCAATCCCCAGCATCCTGGAGTAATTCCTGAGTGCACAGTCAGACCCCTGAGTATCAGCGGGTAGGGCTCAAAATGGAAAAAGAGAGAGAGAGAGAGAGAGAGAGAGAGAGAGAGAGAGAGGCCAGAGCAATAGCACAGTGGGTAGGGCGTCTGCCTTGCACCCGGCCGACCGGGTTCGATCCCCGGCATCCCATATGGTCCCCAAGCATCACCAGGCGTAATTCCTGAGCGAAGAGCCAGAAGCAACCCCTGAGCATCACCGTGTGTGACCCGAAAAGAAAAAGAAAAAGAGACAGAAAGAAAGAAGGAAGAAAGAAGGAAGAAAGAAAGAAAGAAAGAAAGAAAGAAAGAAAGAAAGAAAGAAAGAAAGAAAGAAAGAAAGAAAGAAAGAGAGAGAGAGAGAGAGAGAGAGAGAGAGAGAAAGAAAGAAAGAAAGAAAGAAAGAAAGAAAGAAAGAAAGAAAGAAAGAAAGAGAGAGAGAGAGAGAGAGAGAGAGAGAGAAAGAGAGAAAGAGAGAGGAGAGGGAGGGAGGGAGGGAGGGAGGAGGGAGGGAGGGAGGGAGGGAGGAAGGAAGGAAGGAAGGAAGGAAGGAAGGAAGGAAGGAAGGAAGGAAGGAAGGGAAGGAAGGAAGGAAGGAAGGAAGGAAGGAAGGGAAGGAAGGAAGGAAGGAAGGAAGGAAGGAAGGAAGGAAGGAAGGAAGGAAGGCCGACTAAATTAGTCTGTCCTCTCTGGGCCTCCAATCTCTATGGAATTCTCTGGGAGCCTCCTTCCAGGACCTGTCCAGAGGACTTAATGGGAAATGCAGCAATTAGCCCCAGATGTGTCTGCGGCACCCTTTACCCACCCCCAACAGAAAAACAAACAAACAAATAAAAACACTGAGTCTGGAGCCATAGCACAGCAGGTTCCATCCTCGGGTCCCCGGAGCCGTCAGGGGAGCGCAGAGCCAAGAGTAAACTCTGAGCGTCGCTGGATGTGATCAAAAGCAAATAAACAAAATAAAATCAAAAACACTAAGGTCATCACTGTGTGGCATGAAGATCTTGGTACTGTTAGTCTGTTCCCTAGAGAGCAAGAAGGGGGCTGCTAGGGGCGCAGTGCAGGGGGACGAGGGCGCCAGGCACCCCTGCAGCGACCTGGGCATCAGGGCCCCAAGCTCAGGACACATCAAGCTCAAGCTCGAGGTTCCTGACTCCACGCGTCTGGGGAGTAAGAGGCAGTTCCTGGGCGCCGGCATCCTCCTTGTGCCTGCGCGGGGCCAGGGGGGAGAGAGAGGGGGCGCTGGGGCTCCACCCCGGACTGCGAAGGCGCCCCGCTGCGCCTGGTCCTCTCCCCCAGGGGCTCGAGAGCAAGGCTGCTCCTCCGGGAGTTGGGGAGGCGCGACAACAAAAAGGAAAGAATGTCATTGAGCCCCTCGACGACAAGGGGCCCGGAAATGGGTCCTGCCTCGCCCAGGTGCGCTCCAGTGGGCGCCAAGACCCGGGCAGTGGCAAAGCCCCAGGGGCCCGGCCGCTGTCCCCACTCCAAGCTCCAGCTTTCTCACCTCGGGCCAGGGCTCCTAGACGGCGATGGAGAACTGGGGGACCCTGTGTCCTCTGACCACACAAAGGAAAGTCGCCGCAGTTGGTCACTCTGGAAGCACAAGCCGCCCCAGCGCGGGAAACGGGTCTCTTTGGGCAGATTTGTGTAGTCCACCGAGCGCCCAGCTCCAGACTCCAAGGTGTCTGGTGGGACAGACCAGGTTAGGGACGCCTGTGGTCAGCCCCGCAGGATCAGAGACTCCTTGTCAAAGGTTCCCAAAAGGCCACCACAGCGCCGGCCACGGAACCAGCCCGCACACCCGCCGACCGCGCGGTGGTACACACTCCAACAGATGACCTCAAGGTTAGGGAGGCTCTGAGAGAAGACCGCTTCCGGCTGGTCCCCGCTCAGAGCAGGGGCCAGGAGGGTGCAGGGCGCCTGTGGGCAGAAAGCAGCTGCTTCCACTTGGCCTCAACTTGCTCACCAGACTCAGAGCTATGGGTTCACCTATCCGGAAAATAATGCTTTTGTTGCAGTCACTTTCAACTTGCTTGGGTGGCCAGGACACCCCAAGACCCCTGACTAGGATTGTTCTACACATACACACACACACACACACACACACACACACACACACACACACACACACACACCATTTGAATTTTATTAAATATTTAAATCCCCGAATCAAAGAATATATCAAATAATTTTATATATTATATCAAATATTATATATTTAAATCCCCTAATCAAGAAGCTCCTGGGGGTGCGAGGTGTGAGAACTGAAAGCAATGGGCAGGCCGGACCCCACCTGCACGTCCTGCTCCCAGGGACGAGGTCGCTCATCACCCCCACCCGGCGTGCAGGAGGGACCAGCGGCTACTTACAGCTGCATGGTGGGCAGTGGGGGTTCACCCCTCCCACCGGCTTCACAATTGGGGACGCCTGCAAAGTGGCAATTTTTTTTCTGGAATTTGCACTCTGACAGGGCTTGGAGGACAGAGCTGTGAGACGCTACAGAACCGGCCTCCTTCCTTTCTCTCCTTTGCCTGAGGGTCTGAGGTCCCTAGCCCCCCACCTTCCCAATGCTGGCCTAGGGCATGTGGTGGCCCCTCTCTCTCTCTCTCTCTCTCTCTCTCTCTCTCTCTCTCTCTCTCTCTCTCTCTCTCTCTCTCTCTCTCTCTCTCTCTCTCTCTCTCTCACACACACACACACACACACACACAGCTCCAGGACGACGCTGGTGACACGCGAGGCGCCTGCAGCTGGTAAATCTACTCATCTGTAAAATGGGAATCACGGGAGAAACCCCGTTGATGCAAGGGAGAGCCCAGCAGCGCCTGGCAGGTAGCTAGAGCTCAGCCGCGATTATAAATATAACAACAATCGTGGTTTTCGCTGCAGGCAAACGCCAGCGCCACGTGGAACCTGCAACTTAGCGTCGCGCAGCGCTGTCGGGAGGCGCCTGGAACTCCGTGGACGTGGACGGGCTCGTGCCGAGCCGCGGAGGAGCCGTGAGCGCTTCAACCCGGCCGAGGGGGCGGCGCGCGATTCCCCACCCGGCCGCTTCTCTCCGCCAATGGGGCTGCAAGAAGGGGCGCGGCCACGCAGCAGGGCGACCCCGAATTCCCTCGGGGAGTGGGCACGGGGAGTGAATGTTCAGGCCAGGCAACTGAAATAGCCACCACGGGGGATGGAGGTGCCCGGACCCAGATGTCCTGGAGCTCCAAGAGAAGAGACTGCGGTCAGGCAGGGCGTCCGGGGTCGCGCGGGGCCGGGCCGGACCCCCACGTGCGGCGCCTGCCGCGGGCTCAGCGAAGCCCCTTTGTCGCGAGCAGCCGCGTTCGTGCGGCACTCGGCGGCTTAAAAATAAAGACAATGTTCCCAGCCTCCCTGCGGCTAAATCGGGCGCGGGTGCGGGGGCGGTGAGAGAGCCGGGTGGGAGAGCTGCTCCCGCCCTGCTCCCTTCCTGCCTCAGTTTCCCCATCTGCTCAGGGGAGCCAGCCAAGTCTGCGCGGGGAAGAGTGGGGACTGGGAGCGGGGGGCGCGAGGAGGGGGCATCCTCCCGACCCCTGCCTCGGTTTCGCCCTGTAAAGGAACCCGCTGGGGACTGGTGGGGGGCGGGGGGAGGTGAGGGGAGAGAGGCGAAAGCTGGACACCCTCCTCTCCCGCCTACAAAATAAGTGTTTTTATTTCTAAAGGGACGTGTGCAGAGGCGGTGGAAGAAGAGAAAAGGGAGACCAAGGAGATGGGGTGGGGGAGGGGCACGGAGAGAGCCTGATTCAGACTCGGAAATGGATGTGGAGCGGGGAGGCCTGACACCCCCCCACACTCAGCCACGTGTACGCGCACAAGTACCCGCGAGGCCCTCGGCGCGCACCAGCCGCGGCGGCGGCGGCGTAGCCCGGAGCGCCCAGCAGGGGGCAGCCCCTTGGCCTCGCCCACCGCCAGGGACGGGCCGCGCGACCTCCTGCCTCGCTGACCGCGAACCCGGGGCGACCCCTGCACCGCGAGCCGCTCCTCAGACTCTCCTCCACGCTGCAGCACGGCGGCCCCAGCGGGGAAGGGATCTGCAGGTGGCAGAGACGTCCCACGTGGACGCGCCATGTGCGCGCACCTCTGGCACCGCTGCTGCTGACCGAGCGTGCCGGGACTCCAGGGACTGCGCCCCCCCACCCCACCCCGCTCCAAAGGCGCTTAAGAGGGCTCCAGGGTGGCGCAGCCAGAGGTCCCTCCTCGGGCATGAGTGAGAAAGGGGTGCAGGGCCAAACTGGGCAGGAGGCGGGTGGTCTACTCCAGAGCCCCGGGGCTTAATTAGAGACCGAGCGAAACCAGGCGGAGGGGTCCAAAGGGCAGGGCCAGCTTTGCATTGCGGTGGGGGGACAGGGTCATCTTCACACCTTGTAGGAGTCCCTACACACTCCTGGGAGTGAGAGCGGGGCTGGGAATGGCCCCTGAGCACTTGTTGAGTGTGACACCCAAAAAATATTATATGTGTGTACATGTTTGTGTATATGGTCACTCGTGACCCACTCCCCTTCCCAGTTTGTCCCCTAATGGGGTTAATCGACCATCCCTGTCCTTCCTGTCCAGCGTTCAGCTCTGCCGGGTGGAGCTAAGGCTCTTGCGGCCCTGCCCAGCCCCCGTCCTCCGGGTCAGCTCCCCGGAGGTGCCTAGGGCGCTGGAGGCTGCCCAACACCCCTGCCTCATTGGTAATGCGTGCCCCAGGGGGTCCCATCGCAGGAAAGTCGACACGGAACTCCAAACCTGCCCAGGAGGGAGGGGGCGCTGGGCGGGCAGTGGGGGCCCAGGGGAAGGCGGGGGAGAGGGTGCCCAGAGCTTCACTTCCCAGGTCCACACACACCTGTGATCCCCGAGTGGGAGTCGGGAGACGGAGTTTGACAAGCTGGGAGGAGAGCTGTCTGTCTGTCTGTCTTCCGAGGGGAAGTTGGGGGTGGAGCCGGGAGGGGAGGTAGAGACTGCGACGTTTGTCAGAATCAGCAAGTCCCCCAGTCACTGGGAGACACACGGAGCGCAGACACGGGAGGATTGGCGCGCCGCTGCAGACGGACGGGGCCTCACCTGCACGCACAGAGCTGCCTGGTGGCGCACAGCCACCTGTAGGTGCCGGCTGTGGGCAGTACCGGTCCCTGCACACCCCTACCGACCCACACACCTCTCCCCGCAGGCCAGACGCCCCTGCAGCCTGGACCGAGCTAACTCGCACAGCCCAGACCCTGGGGGTATGGGGGGGGGGGGGTAGGTGACCGAGCTGGCCCTCTCGGTGGCTTCCAAGTTGCAGCCGCTCACGTGAGGCCCAATGTGTCATTTCCAAACAGAAGGGCTCCCGCGCGCCTCGGCTGCGGGAGGACGGGGGGGGGGTGGGCGCGTGGGCATCAGCGGGGCAGAGAGTGTGGGAGGGAAACAGCATGTGAGCGCCAGGCGCGTGTTGGGGTAGGGTGGGGGCGCACGCGGGCTGGGGGACGCTCAGGTGGGGAGGGAGGAGGAGCCCGGGAAGCAGCTCCTGGGGAGAGTGTGTGTGTGGCCGCGCGCGTCTGTGCGCGCGCCGCTCAGTCTGTGCGCCGTGGGTGTGGGTGTTTATCTCCCTGCATCCGCCTTCTCTCCTGATCTGGACTTTTAGCCTTCCTGCGGCTGCTCTTCCTCCTGTGCTCCCCTTTCCCGGTGGAGGCTCAAGTACAGGGGGGCTCTGACGGAGGAGGGCCACATCCCAGGACCTGGTCCAACCCCAGACGCTCGCCGGAGGCTTTCCTCCAGCCCCCTCCCTTCCTTTCTTCCCTCTCCTCCCTCCCTCTGGCTGCCTTTCTCCCTCCCCCACCCCAGGCTGGCGTGCCAGGGGGTGGGACATGCCAATCACTGGCTGTGCCTCTCCGGCTGCCAGCACAGGGCGCAGCTCCCCGAGAGCCAGGTGTTTGGGTCCCTGGAGACACGGCCGGCCCCCGGGGAGCCAGTGACACTGAGGACCCCCCACACCTCTTCTGTCCACACCCATGGTGAGTGCAAGCCCCAGGCTTGGAGGGGTTCCAGGGGAGGAAGGAAAGGGGGAGAAGCAAGATCCGGGGTGCCAGGCAGGAACCAGGACTTAAGAAGAAATGGGGACGGACCCCGGGAGAGGAGGGGACCAGGAAGGGACCAGAGGCCGGGTGCTCTGCTGTCTCGGACACGGGCTCCCCATACGAGCCGGCTTTGAGGGATGTTTTTCTGGGGTTGGTTCCACCGGCCAAGGAGATGGGAGACCCCCACACTCACCAAAACGGAACCTGGATCCCAGACAGCCACGTAAGCGGCAGAGCCCCCCTCCCAAATCCCAGGGGCGGATGGAAGGGCAGGGGCCAGGGGCTGGCTCTTGCCACCTGTACAGAGTGGGATGCACCAACTCCCGTCTGGGCTGGCATCTCCAGACCTCTCCTCTCCTCCTTCAGGGTACCCCCGAATCCCTCCGCCCCGTCCACCTTCAGCCCCCGAAGATGGACTGAAGCCGGCTTCTGGCCAGACGGACATGCTGGATACCAAGGTGGGTGGCAGAGCCCGGGGAGACACTGCCAAGAGCCCTGGGGCAATCGGGGCTATGGCGGGACCCATGGGCCCCACGGGCAGCTGCACCTCTGCTGAACATGGCCCTGACGTGTGGGGCCGGAGAACCCCCCACGTGACTGTCCTGCCAGTCCTCGGTTCCGGTCATTCGTGCGTGGACCCTAATGGGCACTGAGGCCGGGTCTCCGCCCCACACCGCAGCCCCCACGCTGTGGGCAGGGCTGGGCACAGGAGGCAGCTTTCTGCAGTCCAGGTGCTGACAGACAGACGGCGTGTGGGCTTTCGCTGGGGCGCTTCGGGCTGATTTGAGGTTCAGCAGAGCCAGGGAAGGGGGGCTCCCCTCTTCCCACGTCACCTGCAATCCCCCACCCCCAAGACTTACCCAGGGCCCCCTCACCTAACTGGCCAGAAGGAGCCGGTCAGTCTGGTCTGTCTCCTGCCCGGGGTAATCAGCTGCTCACTGAGCTGTCAGCCGGTCAGTTCTCTGCCCCCTGACCTCAGCCACCAGGCAGGGTGATCACTGCCGAGATAGACAGGGCTGGGGAGGAGATGGAAACGCAGCTCCGGGCTGGAGCCTGGAGGTCTGAGAACTGGACGGCCACGTGCAAAGAGGAGTCCAGAGCGGGAGAAGAGGTTGGGCAGAGGGCAGGCCGCCGCCCGCCCTCCCCTCTCCCATTGTACAGACACAGAGACTGAGGCTGAGGGAGCCACAGGGTGGGCACAGGACGGACAGTCGGTCCCGGAGGTGGGGGGGAGCATGGAGGCTTCTGAGAGGCAGGCGCTGGGGCGGGTGGGGCGGAGAGAGGTGGGTGAAGACCGCTCTGGGTTTCTGCCCGCTGTAATACCATGGTGATGCCTGGGAGGAGAGGGGAGGGAGGGAGGGAGCGAGCGAGGAGAGGGAAGGGAGGGAGCCCAGGAGGGAAGAGCAGGGGCCAAGGGAGGAGGCTGAGGGGCCCCTTCGGAGCCCCTTGCGCCTGGCTGAGTGAGTCCAGGGCCCAGCCTGCGCCCTGCCGGGTTCTGCAGAGTGGGAGCGACTGGTTAAGGCCCATCAGCAATGAGTGCCTTTGGCCCAGGCTCCAGGGCTGCCGCCTTCTGCCTGGGGCCTGCGTTTATGAGCATTTAACTGATGGATGCTGCCCCTCCCCAGGGCTGACCGTCACTCCCAGAAGTGGCTGCTCAGCCTGGAAAAGTGATAAATGGTCTTTGGGCCTCCGGCCCTGAGGTGAAAGCTTCATGCTCCTTCCGGCTCTGAAGGCCAAGAAGTTCCTTTGCAGGGAGAGCCGCGCCCATAGGTGACTTCTGGGTTCGGACTCAGGCCCCAGCAGAGGGCAGCGTCGGGGCCTCAGCCCTGGGAGACGCTGAGGCACATGTGAGGTCCCGGGTACCCGCCCCGCAGCGCCCCAACCGCCTCCGCCTGCCTCCTCCTCCTCCTCTTCCTCTTCCTCTTCTCTCCTCCCTCCTCCTCTTCCTCCCTCCTCCCCTCCTCCTCTTCTTCCTCCTGCTCCTCCTCTCCAGGGCCAGACTCTCACTCTCAAGATGGCTCCATACCCCCTGTATCACTCCAGCTGCACCCCCCTCATCCATCCATCCCTTGGCCTGTGGAAACCCTCTCCCCAGCCACCCTCTGAGGCTCCCTCCCTCTCCCCATCCACAACCAGATCCCCAGTCCCTGGAGACTGGTGCAGGGCCCTGGGCTGGCGCTGGCCAACAGGCTGCTGCCAGACACGCTGACCTCATTCCTTAACTCTTCACGTCCTGTCCGCATTGCCTTTCTCCCTCCCCACACCCCTCTCCCCTTGCTGACACCCCCATTCTGCTCCGGCCTGTCCTGTTACCTTCCACCCTTCCTCCCATACCCCGTGGGCCAGGGAAGTCGGGGCGTCTCCTGGATCTGTTGCACTAAGGCCAGGATGCTCGTGGGGCTGGTTTCCCCTTCTGCTCTCAAACCACACAGGGCCTCC